>MU228201.1:652490-669036 GCA_018584345.1 Thuja plicata | reverse complement strand
AAATAACCTTTCAATTCCTTTTATGTATATTAGCCAAAGGGGGTGGAATTGATTTAATTAAAAGCACTTAAGACTTTAGGATTAAATCAATTAATCATAAGGGTTTTTAGCTAATAATCATTGAGAAATTAGGAATTAAATGTAATGTCAGATTTATGCAAATTTGAGGTTTCTGCATTTGAAACTCAGTCAATTAAAGTCAATTAGGAGAAGAATTTGCCTAATACAGTAGGACTTCGAAGATGAGAAAATGCACCAAAATTGATTGAATTATTAGGTGCCAATTTTGGGGTGTTACATTTTGCCCCTCTTTGAATTGATGTGCGAGCAGTGCATTGATTCAAAGAACAGTCTAAAGTGAAGATGAAGATTTTGGAAGTCTAGGTTAGATTGCCAAGACATTGATCAGATTAAGAAGCAAAATCATCTGAGAGGAGATCTAAATCAGGGTTAGATTGCCCCAATGTCCACTGATAGCTGATGAAGATCTAGGACTATCTCCAGAATCAGGGTTAGATTTCCCCAATACGAAGGTAAGCCCTCCGAGATCTAGGTTAGATTGCCTAGATAACGGTCTAAAGAGTTTTTGAGAGCCATCTTCAGAACGAAGCATAACTTTCAGAAATTAGGGTTAGATTGCCCCAATACCCAATGGGATTTCAAGAATCATCTCGAAAATGAAGCTTAGTCCCCCAATGTCTAGGTTAGATTTCCCAGACACTGGTCAGATTGATATCTTTCACAAGATTGTCCCCAGAATGAGGCTCAACCTTCAGGAGTTAGGGTTAGATTACACCAATACCTGTCTCAAAAGACAATCAATTTAGGACTATCTCAAGAACAAATCATGATCCTTGGGGATCCGAGTTAGATTTCTCAAATACCTAGAAAGATAGATGACAAGATGTGAGATCATGGAATATCCAATTTTGACCATAAGGTATGAAAAATTGAATACGCCCCAAGTGATGAGATGCCCCTAGCGATGGGGACTTTTGATTTAGATCAGACTAATTTGAGAATAATGCAAAAAGATTCAATGATGCAATCATCTTGCCTCCTCGGGAGCAAAATTGAAAGAAGACACATCATCATGATGAGAGCGAGAAATTGCAGAAAAAGATAGATCGAAGAGAGAGTAGAATTGATTTAGGGCGATCGAGAGGTCCTGTTGATTAGGTTTGACCATAGTTGACCAGAATTGACTAGAGTTGACTTTGATGAAAAGATTGTAGAAGCCAAGAAAATGATGACAAGAGGTATTCCTGACAAGAAAGCAACATCAGAAAAGATGACTGCACAAGCATATATAGAAGTGTCAGATTTTGATTTTGATCACAAAAATTGATTGAGCATATAGATGAAGATAGAGAGAGAGGATCAAACACTCGTGTAGATGAGAAGAAGCCATGATAAAAGATGAGGAACTTTGAGGAATGAGAAGATAATGAAGAGAGCACCAAACTACCACAATGCAAGCCTAAAATGTGAATGCAAGCCTACAATGCAAATGGAAGCCTAAGCTAAATGCAATCCTAGGACTTTGGTTGTTAGACTCATTGTATTTATCATCATCGGGTGCTTTGGATCATCAGAGTCAATACAATCCTTACTAGTGCCACTGTGATCATAAGGATATGAATATGAATTTCATCAGATAAAATATAGGAAATGAAGATAATCACCAAGGCACAAAAGCCAAGGTGACCCGAACATTGTTTCTAGTTTGATATAGTAACAATTCACAAGTAAAAAAACATAGCAATAACAGTCAAGGAGATAGTTTCAACCTCCCCTTGGCGTACAAATAAACAAGATCAAGGGATGTGAGGCTTTTCCACCTTAATGCAGAAGCTCTTATCACATACACCTTGTTTATTTGACGTTGCTGAATCATCGAAACCACACCAACAAGCAGTAGACAAAGAAAATATCAATGAAATCCATAAGAACAGACAACATACTATGAAAGAGTAAATCATATCTCAGCATGTTTCAAGGTTTACGAGTGTGTCTATGTTTAGGGTGTTGAAAAACACCATTGTTCTTGTGAGTGCAATGTGTTTGATTTCTATCGAGAGATGTTTACGTCGTGAGATATCTGAAGTGTGTTGAAAAAAATAGATGTATCCAAAGAGAGTGTTGAAAAACACTGTTTGATTAAGGTGTTGAGAAACACCAGTTTGCACCAGTAGAGAGTTGTCCTTTGACAAGATTACTGACTCAAGTGTAAACCGAAGAGTGATCGAAATGGGGAGGCATGCCCCCAAGTAACGAATGGATCGAAGTCAGACAACAGATAGCGAAATGATGTGATAAATCTCATCAATGTAGCAGTAGTAGGTAGACTCAGTGAGAACCACTAGTGACTATCGCAAGAGATTCTCAAGCACAAAAATCAATAGCGAGATCAAAGCATCAGTATGCAGACGCAGTGAGAACCACTGGTGACCGATGCAAAAGGAGAAAGACTCCAACAAAGATAAGACAATGTCCCCTAGACAACCAACATGCCCCTGATTATGACCAATTTTAATCCATATGAGTTCAAGCAAAATCTTGAAGATGACTGAAAGAAAATGCACACTAAAGTAGGACAGCGAACTAAAGCTGGAAAGCAAACTGAAGCAGGAAAGCAGTTGAAGCAGGGAAGCAACTGCAAGAAAGCCAAGACATGCTACGACAGATAAAGCATTGAAAAACAAGAGGCACATGTTTACTAGGTTTTCACCATCTTGGCAGAAATTCTATTTTTTCTACCATGACGCCTGTTTACCAGGTTTTCATCAATGGCACATTTTTCTCTTTTTCTCTTTTTTTGTATTTTTCAATTTTTTTGTTCGTTTTTCTTTTTTTGATTTTTTTGTATTTTTTGAATTTTTTCATTTTTTTTGTTATTATCAAGGCACCTGTTTACCAGGTTTTCACTAGGATAATAGATACATCAAAGCGCCTGTTTTCTAGGTTTTCACTAAGATGATCATTTTTTCAGGACATTTTATAATTTTTAGGATTTTCTCAGAATTAAAGTATGTACATGAGCATGCAGAAGATATCTCAACTGTAGAATTTATTCAGGTGAAGAGCGTTGATGGGATCTTTGAGTGGTTCACCTTCTGTAGTGGAGAGATGATAATCACCAGACCCAAATACTGTAGTAATGATATAAGGACCAACCCAGTTTGGCTCAAACTTCCCTTTTTGAGTCCGCTGTTGTTGATTTTTAGGATTCTCTCTCAGGACAAGATCACCTGTTTGGAAGTCTCTTGGTCTGACTTTCTTATTATAGCTCTTTGATATCCTCTTTTGGTATGCTCTGAGATGATCAAATGCCACCTTTCGACATTCATCCAGTAACTCAAGCTCTTGAAGCCAAGATATTCTCATGTCATCATCTGTAACAAGGTCTTTCAAAGATACTCGCAATGTAGGAATCTCAACCTCAATAGGTAGTACAGCATCTGGGCCATAGACTAAAGCAAAGGGCATGGCCCCTATTGGCATTCTGATACTGGTGCGATAGGCCCATAAAGCCAAATTTATCTGGAGGTGCCAATCCTATCCAGACTTGTGTATCGTATGGTGCAGGATCATGAGAATTATTTTGTTAGAAGCTTTAGCTTGCCCATTACCCTATGGGTAATAAATAGAAGACCAATGTTGAATGATCTTGAACTTAGCACATAAATTTTTTAGATCTTTATTATTGAACTATCCCCCATTGTCAGTGATAATAGAGGAAGGTACACCATATCTACAAATAATGTAGTTTAAGATAAACATAGCTATAGATTTTCCATCAGCTACACTAAGAGGCACTGCCTCAACCCATTTAGTAAAATAATCTATAGCAATGATGATGTACTTGTGTCCTCTTGAGGAAGACGGATATATCTGACCTACTAAGTTGAATTCCCATTGTTGAAATGGCCAAAATATGATAAAAGGAATGAGTTCCTTAGCTGGAGAATGAATCAAGTTTCCATGGAGTTGACATTGCTTACAAGATTTGGCAAACTGCGTAGCTTTCTTCTCCATATCGGGCCAATAATAACCAGCTCTAATAATCTTACGAGCCAGTGTCAAGCCATTTGAGTGAGAACCACAAATGCCTTCATGTACCTCTTCTAACATGTGTTTAGACTCATCAAGTTCTAGACACCTAAGGAGGGTACCGTCTAGACCCTGTCTATACAAGTCGTTTGCTACGATGACGTACCGTGAAGCACTAAGGATTAGATGGCATTTTTCATTTCTAGTATATGTGTTAGGAATAGTTTGGTTATGGAGATAGGATTATATGTGGTGCTAGCAAGATGAATCATGTCCAATTACTGAATAGACCATCTGGGAGTTAGGAGAGTCATAGGCAGGGTAGCATAATGTTTCCACTAGGAACTCGTGTCTGAAATAATTCTCTGGCATTTGCAACATAGAGGCCAGAGTAGCCATAGCTTCAGCCACTTTATTATCCACTTGGGGAATTTGCTGAAAGGTGACATGTGCAAAATAATTCTTAAGGTTGTCAACCATATTTTTATAGGGTCCCAACTTTTCATCTTTGGTTTGATAAGTATTGTTGACTTGATTGATAGCTAGTTGTGAGTCTCCAAAGACTTTTAGTTCATCCACTCACCATTCAATAGCAATCTTGAGTCCATTGATCAAAGCTTCATACTCAGCAGTATTATTGGTACAAGGAAACATCATTTTATATGCCTTCGGTAAAGAGTACCGCTGAGCTGTGATAAACAAAATTCCAGCTCCTGACCCCTGTTAGGTGAACGAACCATCAAAGAACATTGTCCATGTTTGATGCGTGAGAAGAATAATGGACTCATCTTAAAATTCCATCTTTAATGGTTGGTGATCTGTAAGAGCTGCTTCAGCCAATTGATCCACAATCGCCTATCCTTTAATAGATTTTCTCTCAACATATACAATATCGAACTCACTCAGGAGCATGACCCATTTAGCTAGTCTACCTGTAAGGGTAGCTTTACTGAGTAATTATTTCAATGGATCAATCTTTGCAATTAACCTCTAAGTGTGAGCCAACATGTAGTGTCGTAGCTTCTGGTAAGCAAATAACACTGCTAGGCAAGCCTTTTCAATCACTAAATAATTCATTTCGTAAGAGACCAATGTTTTGCTGATGTAGTAAATCAATCTTTCTTTATGATTTGGATCTTCTAGGGCCAAGAGAGCACCCAAGGATATTTCCATCGCTGAGATATATAGGATCAAAGGCTTCCCCTAAATGGGAGGCATCCAGATGGGTGGATTAGCTAGATACTATTTAATTTTTTGAAACCCTTGGTCACAGTGTCTATTCCAGTCATAAGTCACACCTTTATGTAGAGTCTTGGTGAAAGGTTGTGACTTATCAGCTAATTGAAAGATATACCGCATGATAGATTGAAGTCAACCTTGAAGACCCCTGATTTGTCTGATATTACAGGGTGGTGGCATTTCCATTATAGCTTGTACCTTTTTCGGATTCACCTCAATTCCTTTCACCGAGATAATGTAACCAAGTAATTTTCCAGAAGTAACCGCAAGTGCACATTTATTAGGGTTTAGACGCAACCTGAATTTCTCCATATGATCTAGTATAGGACCTAGATCAGTGAGATGTGTTTTTCTATCCATACTCTTAGCAAGTGTGTCATCCACGTAGTCCTCCATTGTCCTATGCATCATGTCATGAAATATTGTAGTAAAAGCTCTTTGATAAGTTACCCTCACATTCTTTAAACCAAAGGGCATAACATTCCAACAAAATGTACCCCATGCACAAGTAAAAGTTGTTTTCTCTTGGTCTTCTAGCACAATTTTGATCTGATTATAGCCAGAAAAGCCATCCATTAAGGAATACATCTCATATCCCGCTGTCATATCCATGATCATGTCAATATTAGGAAGTGGAAAATAATCTTTAGGACATGCCAAATTTAAATCTCTAAAGTCCATACAGACCCTAATAGATTTTTCATGTTTGGTTACTTGGACTATATTAGAAATCCACTCAGCCTAATCAATCGCTCGGATGAACCCAGCTTTCAGAAGTTTTTCCAATTCTGCCTTGATCAGTAAAGCTACATGCGAATTCATCTTTCTAAGTTTTTGTTTGACAGGTTTCACACCTGGTGCTATTGATAAGTGATGCATAATTAGATCAGGATCCACACCCGGCATGTCAGAATACGTCCATGCAAAATTTATCTTTTTCTCTTGGAAAAATTCTATAAATTCCTTAAGTTCCTCTATAGATAATGACTTGGCCATATGGATGATATTTGGATGTTCTTTTGTTCCCAAATTTATCGGCTGAGTAGGTTCAATTAACACTGATGAGTGTTCCTAGAACAGACTCGGAAGTGCATCAAGTACCTCACCCTCAGGCGCCTCAGAGAGGTTTTCACCATCGAGTACGTCTTTTCTTTTTACTTTTTTTTGGCTCTGATACTGCCACAACGTGGTTTTCACCATCAGAGCACTTATTTTTTCTTCTTTTAATTTTATGACTAAGGTACTTGATGTTAGCCTCGGTCATGTTGACACTTTCTTCACTAGTGAAGGACATTACTGGCTCAATAGCATGAAGGTAGCAGGCTAAAGTGTAATCATTCTAGAATGTAAGGACTTCACTAGATGAAGAAGGGGAATTCCAGTCTATTAATTTAGGATGTTGGAGGGAAAGAGCTGTGACAGGTTCAAGTGCGTCCGCAGTATAGTCATCATCGAAAGAATTAACTAGCAAGATTGGAGCTAAATTGATCTCATCCAAAGGTGTGTTTGAATCCTTTTGATCCCTAACAACCGAAGTAGAAGACATGTCAACACATATAGAATTGGAATCATTAGGATTTTCACTAGACTCCTCACTTACGTTGAGAATTTTTTCACAAGATCCTGCTAACAAACTATCAAACTCATACTAATGAGAGTCTGTATCAGAACTCTGACTTGGGTGCTTGCACCATGAAGGTTTTTGAGTTCTTGTAATACTAGTCTATTCTTGTGTCCACCGTTCTTGAAATTTCGGTGGTATGTACTCTTCTCCTTTGAAGTTAGGGTCTTGTGAGTCTTTCCATTGCTCATAAGTGAGTGTCTCACATGGATTAGTTTGATCAGAATCACTATCTATTTCAGCAGTACAGGTACGTGGCACAAACTTATCTGGCTCAGCAAAGACTGATGCCAGGTCTGGAGGGATGGGATAAGGAAAGCAATCCTCATCCGAGTTGTCTTGTATAGTGTCAGCTACAGTTTTACTTCTAGGTTCTGGTGTAGGCTCTACTTTTGGCACAAATTTATTGATCCCTAGATGAAATGGGACCTTTTTGAAACCTAATCCAGTGGTATCTTTTGTTTTTTGACCTATAGCTTGAATAGGTTCCACTAACCCATTTCCATTCACACCTATCGGGCCACTTCCTTTCTACCCAAAATGTTTCATAATCTTAAGACCCTTGTTGTTAGGATTTAATTCGCGAGCCAGGGTAGTTTGTTCAATTGTGTTCTTTCCTTGACAAAGCCAAGCTTTGATAGCTCTATCCTCATCTTCATCTTCCAATGGTGTATTAGACCTTACAAATGTACCTTCATAAACTACCTTAGGGGTAGTGGAAGATTTTTTGTGTTTAGAAGGTCTCCCATAAGATCTAGGAGATACGGGAAGAGCCGTTAACGACAGCACAGGCTCCATTTGATATCCCCCCATGCCTATATCTATGATTTTTAGTGTCTGTTCCATGTCTTTGAGTTTGGCATCATAGAGTTTTGTGTATTCTCTATTTGTCGAAACAAGATTGTCGGCTGATTGAGTGAGAGCATTACAAGAAGATCCCATGCTAGTGGGAACAGTCACCTCTGCACCTTGAAATGAGAACTTGATACACTGATGGTATGTATAAGGAACCGCTTGCATCTCATGAATCCACGGTCTTCCTAGCAAAATATTATATGCAAGAGGAAGGTCTAGCACCTAACATATGACGTCTCTTTCAACTGGACCAACCCTTATGGGTAACACAACTAGACCTCTAGATGTTCTCTCTTCTTCATCATAAGCTTTTATGGTAATTCTTTTGTGAGAGTCTATGTGATCCTCACCATAACCTAGTTGAGCAAGAAAATGAGCGGAGCAAATATTAAGACCAGGACCATTATCAATGAGCACGTGGTGGACTAAGTGTTTGCCTATCATAACTTCTATGTGCAGAGGAGCATTGTGCGGGTGACTAATTGAGTGATCATCTTCTTCAGAGAAGGATAAGTAATTGGGCAAGGTCAAATGACCCATCATGGATTGAAATTGATCCAAGTTGATATCTTTGGGGACATTAGCTTCAGTGAGAGCTTTGTCTAGAATCTACCTATGAGCAGGCAAGATTTTTAATAGCTCAAAAATAGTTATCTAAGCATTGGTCCTTTGAAGCTGGTCAAGAATGCTATAACCAACAGCAGGTTGTGTACGGACAACCTTTGTGGTCTTGTTGGTAGAACCAACAATAGTCTTATCTATAATTTCTTTTGGCGCATATATAGCAGCAGGAGGGTTAGGACCCTTGATAGAGATTATAGTGTTAGACTGAGTAACAACGTTCGCACAATCCTGAGATGTTTCAGATTGAGACTCAGGGCCTCTCATGACAAATGGGGTTCTGGGTCTAGAAACATTCCCACTTGCCTTGTTGGTAAACATATTGCAATATTCCACTCCCATTGGTTCAATCATGTTGATCACATTATCATAACTGGCGTTTGCGTAATTAACTTTGGCATTATTATTCTGAGTGTTGGAGGATTCACCTTTCTCATGACAAGGAAAGGGATCTTTGAATGCTTGATGATCCGAATTATTGTTATGATTCTCCACAACGATGACCTGGTTATCAATCAAGTCTTGAACTTTATGTTTTAACTGGTAACAAATAGTAGTCTTGTGACCTTTGTTATGATGGTAATCACAGTAATCATTCTCATTCCACCAATGAGGTCTTGGTTGCGGATCGTATAAACATTTCTCCAAAGGAGAAAGAATTTGATTTTGCACCAAACTTTTGAAAACCACATCAATTGGTTCTCCTAGAGGCGTAAATTCACGCCTGGGTCGTGGTGCCCAAAGTTTGTTGCCAGCAAATCTAGAAGGTTGTTGAGTGTTGGTCGCAGCCTTTGCAATAGCTTTGGTCGCTTGCATACCCGACATGAGATTAAAGACCGGTTTCAAACAAGTTGAATTCATGTTATCAACCACCCCATCGTTCACAACAACTCTATTTTTGTTGGGGAATTTATCTTTGTCTTTGTTGGACAATGAGGAATTTTCCTTGTTATATTTATACAAGGTCAATTCACCTTTTTTAACCATGAAGGATTCTATTCTCACAACCTATTTTATCATACTATCAAAGTTAAGGGGACCTTCAAGTTGGACTTGATACCCAAATTCAGGGTGAGATTATCCAAGAATATATCGAGTTTCTCGGACTTGGGTATTTTGTGAGGGTACTTTGTGCAAAGTTGTCTCCATCTTTGGAGAAATGTCAAGAATGGTTCCCCTTGCTTCTATTTAAGGTTGCAAAGATCCCTTATGTTAACAGGATGTTGAATATTATGATAACCATTCCATAGCAGCCCCACCTAAACTTAATGGAAAAAGATGCATCAAATACGTTTGATCATGTATAAACTCCATTGACAAGGCACCAAATTCTCTTAAATGATCCTGGGGATCAGAGGTACCTAGGTACTTGTCATATTTTGGGAGCTCTACACCTTTTGGAAAAGGTTGCATAACAATACTCTTATCAAACAAAAAAGGACATATACTTTCCATTGTGAACTGTTGTGTAGATTTGTCCTTATCTTTCATAAGTTAGTTGAGTTGTCCTTGCATTATGTGAATTATCTTATACAACTTAGAGGCTTCAGTTTCCTCTTCTTTAGCGATAAGCATATCCAATTGGAAGTTTGCGGGTAATTTTACTCCTTGATATGCTAGATCTAGGAAATATTTTTCTTTGTCTTCCGCAAGGAGTATCTCCATCATTTTAATAAGAGCTTTATTAGACTTTTTTGCGTCTATATCAGTCTGAGTTATAGGGTCATCATCATTACCAAGAATTTCATAAATACTTTGAGTTTGGTCTTGACCCTGGTGTTGCTATTGACCTTGTTCATGTTGAGATTGGTCATGACCTTGTGTGTAATCGAAAGGAGATGTCATGTTGTTAATGTGACATTGTTCCATATGCACTCCTTCAGTATGAGAGTGAGAACTCGTAGCCGATGTGCTCTTCGGCGAATCAAAAGGATTGAAATGTGAAAAAGGATCACTAAGGTAGTGAGGGTCATTAATAGGATCGACCCAAACAAATGGCTTCTATGAGATAAATGGATTATGTTGATCTTGAAACAACGGATTAGAACAAAACTGAAGCACTGGCTTTGGATTCAGAATTGGGTCTGCACTGAACGGGGAAGAGGAACGTGATGATACCTCTTGATTATCCACTTGAATAACAGGTTCAGAATGAACTTTGCCTTGATTGCGAGGTTTAATTTTAACTATTTCAAAACCACGTATAGGAAAGATATTACTACTCCTAGTCATAACCGACATAGACAAAGCTGATACAAGAGGAAACTTAAGATCTGACTCATAAATCTATCTCTAAAGGTATCGAAAAAGACAAGGTAATAGGCTAGGACAGCTAAGGTATGAGATGCACCTGGTACGAATCGTCAGAGGTATGGCTAGAACAGCCGAGATATGACTATCGTGTCGCAAGGTACAAAACATAAGAAAATAGGATGGAGACAAAGAGACAAGACAAGTTTGAGTATGAATCAATTAGTTTACAACTCAGAACAACTAGTTTCAGTCTGCAGACAATGAAGGAAAAAGTAATCAAATCCTAGACAAGAGGTAGATAAGACAGATAAACAAACTCTGTTTTCAAGGTAAAGACCAGGTTTCGAGACATAGTGAGAACTGTTCTCTAACAAGATATGCAGGCTTAGGATATTTTTAAGATG
The DNA here is from genome assembly GCA_018584345.1 of Thuja plicata. Lineage (NCBI taxonomy): Eukaryota > Viridiplantae > Streptophyta > Pinopsida > Cupressales > Cupressaceae > Thuja > Thuja plicata. The sequence goes on along the minus strand of MU228201.1, from coordinate 657,990 downwards.
ATATAAATCAGCAATCTTTGTTTCAAGGTGACAAGCACTTGTTTAAAAACACAAAGTTTTAATCAGGTAGTGATGCAAACAGTAGTCGAAAACAATTCCACCAAGGACAAAGCAACTTGGTAGAAACATGGGAGTCTTTGTTTGAATGATAGAACAGACAGTTTAAGACTCAAGAACAAACACTCAATTATCCCTACAAAGAAAATTGGTTGAGAAGTCAAAATCTATGCCCCGTTGTCTTATGCGTATGCGTTCACCTCATGCAGCAATGTCACCCTCGAAAGAGCACCCGTGTTTTTGGTGTTTCCAAGGACTAAGTATATATGTTTGAAGGTAACCCTTAAATAGGCATCAGCTTCATATACCACTTCAAACATCCAGGTGCATACCTATGTCAAGAATCTAGGGGAGAGATTCTTCCCTCTCCCTACGCACAAATTATGCCTCCTTTCAGAGGTGAACTGGGTACGCGTCTAACTAAGAGAGTGTTTAATAGGCTTCCATTCATAATAACCTCTGGTGCCTCTAATACAGAGCTAGGGCCTCACAGCCACACCAACACTTGTAAGTCACACACCCTTGCAAGCAAGGCTGGGAGCAGCGCCGCTCAGTATGACAAACAAAGATTTTTCATGATGATAGTCAAAATCAATGAGAAAGAAGTTACTATGGCTTTGGAGTATTTAGACTACAACAAAGTAGACTTTATTAGAGTAAGGTGGAATCACTGGCGAAAGGTGTGTACTCACTTGGGTCGTTCCTAGAGGTTCAACTTCTGGCAGGCCCTCTAAAGGTGACTCAACTTGGTTCAGATTCAAGGGTTTGATTTTTCTGATTCTCTCAATGAAAGAAGAGCATACTTCTCTACCTTTGCACCTCACCCAAAAACATCAAGCATGTTCATCACTGAGATAGTTTCACTCCACCAAATCCACAAGTCTTTGGGTTTTTGATTCTCTCAAAGAGAGAAGAGCATAATCCCCTAGCAAGTAGAAGTTCTAAAGATTCACTTATCTTGCTTTGCTTCCCCAATTATCCGTCATGCTAGCAACATCTGGGTCTCGGATTCATCCATGGGCATCACTTCCATGTAATCAAGAGCCTATTACCCTACTTTGCTATCAGGATCCTTATGAAACTTTAACAAATCCCTATTTAGACTATGTGAATTAAAAATAGTAAACAAACATGACGTTTTAATAATGTCTTTGACTATCGTCCTACAAGTAAACCGTTAGAATGTTTTAACCTTTGACAAGCGAACCTGCAAACCACTGTTATGCTCTAGCAGAAAACCAGAAACAGAAAAATCAGAGCAGAAAACAGAGGTCAGAACAAAGAAATAACAGATTAAAAATTCTGAATTTTAAATGCCTGTCTGTAAAAGTTCACGCGAGAAAGTACTTCAACGCGCGCGAGCAAGTGCTTTGATGCGCACGAGAAAAATGTTTCTTCATGCAAGAAAGTGCTATAGGAGAAAATTTTTGTGTGGCTCGACGCAAAACCTTGTCCGGCTCAAAGTAAAACTTCACGCGAGAATCCATACCAGTGCAGTACGGACGTACGGCAGAGCTTAAAAAACACAGTCAATAGATTTTAAAATGAGGCCAGAAATTGTTTTTTCATCCCCACGGTAGGCGCCAAAATGTTATATGTTGAATGTAGATCTCTTAATTTAACACAAACACAACATAGTCTTTACACAATCGCTCAATTCACAAAGACAAACATGAATTGTTTGTTCTGCAAATTCGATTGAGGCGACTGTTCCCTCCTAATTAGTTGTGGATGTTGAGTTTACCCTCAGAACGAGAAACAACAACCTGACCATTGCTAACATGGAGGATTTTAAGAATGCAAGAAGAGAAGAATTGCCATTAATCTTATGAAATTTGCAACTAGTCTTTGAGAGAAATGCTCTTAATCTATGAATTGAGAGGCAATTAAGTTATGAAAATGAATTGCAACTAATCTAAGAATGAATTGCAACTAAGCTATGGAAGCAAAATGCAATTTATCTAAGAAAATCAAATGCTATTAATCTAGAAATGAGAGTGCTTTTAATCTATGAAAGAAATTGCCTTTAAGCTAGAATTGAATTTGACATTAATCTAGAAAGCTTGAAAGAATCAAATTGAAATGTTAGATATAGAAATAAAAGCATTATATCTTCAATTCCAATTAAAACTAGCCTAATTATGCAAATTTAAGCTTGAAACATAAAAGAAATCAAATTCAAATTGACTATAATATTGATGCTCTCCAAAATCATCCTCTCTAATGAAGAAAAGAAGTCTAATTTATAGAAGACCATGGAAAGAGAGTGAAGAGTTTCTTGAAAAGAAACAGTCGTCTATTCATTCTCCATTTGAGACAAATAAGCAAGGATTATTTAAATAAAAGGGTGAATTATTGCCACATAAGTTTCCTTTCACATGGAATTATGGAATTCATTTTTGAGGATAATTCATCCAATAATTAAATAACCTTTCAATTCCTTTTATGTATATTAGCCAATGGGGGTGGAATTGATTTAATTAAAAGCACTCAGGACTTTAGATTTAAATCAATTAATCATAGGGATTTTTAGCTAATAATCATTTAGGAATTAAATGTAATGTCAGATTTATGCAAATTTGGGTTTTCTACATTTGAAACTCAGTCAATTAAATTCAATTAGGAGAAGAATTTGTCTAATACAATAGGACTTCGAAGATGAGAAAATGCACCAAAATTAATTGGATTATTAGGTGCCAATTTTGGGGTGTTACACTATGATCATCAAGCATAATTGCAAGAACTTTCAAAGACTTGAAGAGTGAATTCCAAAGGTGAAGAAGCAATATTTGAAGCAATCCAAAGTAGCTATTGAAGCATTTATCCATTCTCAAGAACTTCTCAAGAACTCCATTTTCATCAAGGAGATCCATTGGTGGCCATTGAAGGATTCAAGCTCCATGGAGCCCTCTTGTTGAAGATTTCTCCATCCACATTCATCCAAGCCTCTTCCAATTCAAGAACCCATTCAATATTGGTGTTGAAGATATACAAGCAATTGATTAAAGACATCCTACATTTTTCATTCTACATTATACATCCATTTGGTGCATTCATACTTGTGGATTCAAGGATTCAAATCCTCCACAAGGAATTTTACATGAGCAAGGTGAATTGTTTCATTTACTTTGTTTATTTCTGCAAATTCAATTATATATTTGAGGTTAATTCCAAAACTGGGGTTTGACCAAGGAAAACCCTTCCCCCAACAAACAAACCCTTCTTCTTGCAGGTACAGGTTCAGAACAGCAAATCGGGATGGAGATTCAGATGCCCTTTTTGGCAAACTTTCGGGATCCAAAAATAGAATTTTAGTCTGAGACTTTTTAGGTCGATTGTGACCTACGGCGCAATCAGAAATTTCTTGCAACTGGTGACATTGACTTGAGGGTACAAATAGGAACTATCTTAGAACAGAAAAAGTTTTCTAGATTTTTTTCATCTCTGCATTTCTATTCCAGATCTGGTCTTGAATTTTCCAGAAACTCAACACAGGCGTTAGAAAACAACATTCTTCAAATTTTCAATATTTCAAGGTTAGTGTATTTCTCCTATTCAATTCAATTAAGGTTAGAAATATAAATCTAAAATACATTCAAATTAACAAATCAAACCGGGGTACTTAAGATCTTCCTTCCTTATTCTTGTTTCCAAATGATTGAATCATTTATGCATTGATCCTTCCTTTTGGGTTAATCAACTTAAATATTTCATTTACATATCTAAGGATAAAAGAAGAGCATCTTATTTACCCCCATAAACATATTTAAATGTAAGGTATTTTATGTTAAACAAATCCACACAAACAACATTTTCTTACCTTACAGTTTTAACTTTTCATTCTCATCCCTCAGCTCATCGATGGCTTCTATTATTTCAATGAGTTCGACATTTATTTTATTTGCCTCTTGACTCATAAGAATAATTTGATTTTTTATCTCATGGTGATGCTCTGTAAGTCTTTGTATTTCAGACTATTTTTCTTATAGATTTTCTGTAATCTTTCTTCTATCATCTATAACTAGTGTTCTTTCTTGCTCAGCATGTCTAGCATTGTTCATGACATCAATCATCCTTACCATCAGTGTCTCTTGATAGATTCGCAGAGATTTAACTTGTCCATCTAGATGTAGATTGATTTTAGTTAGGCTTGTGATGCTTTCTTCTGATGTATCTGATGCTTTGATTGTAGCTAATCCTGAAGACTCAAAGAAATCTGGTATCTCTTCCTCATGATAATATGTCTCATTAAAGTGAGATGTCATAATCTTTCTTTCATCTAATAGTTGTCTCATATTGATTCTAGCTTCTTTATACTATTCATAGAACATCTAAATTTCTAGCTTCTTATTTTCAATATTCTTATCAAGTTTGTACTTCTCCATTGTATGATCTTTTCTTTTAAGCCTTTAAACTTTTCCAAAGAAGAGACTTAGCTCTGATACCAATTGTTGGAATTAATGGGAAGTGTGTACTAAGAGGGGAGGGGTGAATCAGTACCTCTAAAACTTTTGTATCCTTTAATCAATTAACATTTGTGTAATCAATTGTGCATCCAATCAATCTGATCTATACTATCTTGATGTGAGTTATATCAATTCATTAACTTAACATACATGTGAAGATTCATAGAAACATTCATGAAATTAATTGACACATAACACAAGATATGATATCGCAGAAAATTCATGTTAGGAAGTAAAAATTGCGGTGGGGATGGCACCCACAAAATCTTCACTATCCGCAGATTGGAAGGGGTTGGTTAAGGCTTACAATTTGATCACTTATGATGATCTACCTGGTTAAGAGTATCTATTGAAACCTCTTAAAGTCTACTCGGTTAAGAGATTTAGAAACACTGTTGAGTGTGCACTCGGTTAAGAGATTTGTAGTTGGACTGTTAAATCCACCTTCCTTGAAATGATTTTTACACTTTGCTCCACTTGTTAGTGTACACCTCTCTTTCCGGTTCCCACAGCTTTCCAAAGGTGAGGGTTTGTAGCAAAGGTTCACAAATGAATGTGAATCAAGTATACAATGACTGCTAAATGAATAACAGAAACGTGAGCAATAAAATATACAAGCAAGAAAAAGGAAGACAAGTAAATGCAAACCCCATGATGCTTAAAGCTTCTATTTTTTCTCTCTACTCCTTCTGAAATGCTATTCTTAATGCTCAGTATTGGCGGGGCAGCGTCTATGACTTGAGAAGCGTCGAGAATTTGATAATTGAAATGTGTGTGTGTGATCGCAAGATGGCTTGAATGCTAGAACCAAAACTGACAGAGTAATGGCGCACGAGAGCTTGAAATCCTAGATCCTTCAAATGGTTATGAAGGGTTTATTATATAGGAATTGGTGATGAAATGAATGGTTGAGATCAATCCCAGAGATGGGGAGATGAACGGTTAAGATCAAAAGGAACAGGAGAGGTCCTCAGTAA
>MU228201.1:626102-646699 GCA_018584345.1 Thuja plicata | reverse complement strand
TTTGGAAGGGTGTGTTTTTTACCACAGGACCAATTCAAACAGGTAGAATAATAATACCCTTAGAGGACCTTTCCTCTTCATCATATGCTCTGATATTTATCCTTCTGGTGACATCAATGCTTGATTCGGAATAGCCTATTTGCTTGATTAATTTTAAAGTACAAATGTTTAAACTAGCTCCACCATCGACAAGGACCCTATGAACAGCGCTTTTGTGGATTTGGACAAGAAATTGTAGAGGATCATTATGCAGGGGCTTATGCGGCAGCACGTCACAGTCTGTGAATGCGGCATGTTTGTTAGCTGCTATATGGTTGACCATTGTTTGGAAACTTTCAGGTGTTATGTCCCTTGGGACAGCTGCATTTAGAAGTGCTTGATCAAGTGCTAGTTTATGCTACAGAGATATGCGCAAGAGTTCAAACATGGATATATGGGAAGGTGTACACTTCAGTTGGTCCACTATGCTTGTTTGTGGATCCGAGTTTGTTATAGAATTGGCTGATGTAGTAGCTGAGGATGGTACTCCTTGCAAGATGACTCTAGAACGATGCGTTGTTACAGCACAATTGTTACCTTGGTCCCTGATAGTTATTGTGGCCACATGATTCTCTGAAGGATTTAGGCAATTTATGACATTATCACTATTTGTGTATGTATAGTTAACTTTATTGGTTTGTCCAATAGACCCGAAGGTTTTTCCTTTGTTGTGATCACGGAAGGTATCATTAAAAATGGTGTGATAAGTTGTAAATTTAGCTTGAGTTTTCATCACATCAATGATCTCTATGTCAATGAGATCTTGGATAGCATGTTTCAATCGGTAGCAGTTGGTTGTTTTGTGCCCCTTGACCTAATGAAACTCACAGAAGTCTTTGTCATTATACCACCTTGGCTTTTTTTCCTCTTGTTCAAAGTCTCTGATTATTGGGAGAGTGATAGTGTTTGATTGTATCAGCTTACGTAAAGTGGACTCTATTGGCTCTCCCAATGGTGTTAAATCTCTTTGTTGGAATTGAAACCGTGGTTTGCGTTGATTCTGTTGTTGACTATTTGACACAACGGCTACTTGTACAAGGGGAGGTTAGTTCTGGATGTATGCTTGTTGAGTGGGCCCTGTGAGGTTTTGGTTTTCCATACGTGTGCCTTGTAGTGACACCTTGGGTTGCCTGTAGTTGACCATCTTTACATCAATGACACCATCACTAGTGACATTTTTGTTCTTGTTCCACCACTTAGCTTTTTTTGTTGCATTTTTATTTGTATTCATTTGCGTAGGATCTGCAAGGATTCCTCTTTTGACCAATTTCTATTCACACCGAACTCCTCTTTCGATGAGTTGTGTGAAATTTGGAGCTAACTATAGTTCTGTTGTGAAAGACATGTCTGGGATCAGATTATCAACAAACATGACTATCAAGTCTTGTTCGGGCACATCATATGTTATACGGTTTGTCATGTTCCTCCATCTCTATAGTCACAAAGGACTCTCCATCTTTTTGTTTGATGTCGCAAAGGTCCTTGATGTTGACCTTGCGCTCGATGTTATGATGGAAGTGAGCTATGAACTTTTCAGCCAATTCTCCCCAAGACTGAATGCCATGAAGGTAGATGTGAGAACCATTCCATTGTTGGTCTGGCTAAACTTTGTGGGAACAGTCACATTAGATATGTCTCATCATGAGCGACTTCGATGCAACTAGCAAAGAACTCTTGTATATGCTCAATAGGGTTGGTGCTGCCCCTATACTTGTCAAATTTTGGCACTGAGAAGTGGTTTGGGAATGGAGACATTTGAATATAATGGTCAAAGGGGTATGGGTATAAATCCTCTATGGTATAGGATTTAGTTTGCCCCTGATTTTGCATATCCATCATTTGGGTTTGAAGGGTTTGCATTTGTTGCATTAGCATGTTTATTTGATATTGCGGCTGATGCATGTGGACATTCCTTTGTGCTGTGGTGGGTATGAGGCTGCACCTCTATGTCCCTTGAGTAGGAACATATGATTTCATCCTAGGGACTTGATATTGATTCCCCACTGAGTGATTTGTAACTGTAGGGACATGAGTAGTCCATGGGGGGTTTTGAAGTGTTTTTTGTCGTGACTGAAACTGGGATTGATAATGTTGGGGTAGGTATTGCTACTGCTGAGGTTGGGTTTGAAACTGGGTTTGCCATTGCTGAGGTTGGATGCAAGGAAACTGAAGCTGGGGTTGTTGTTGCGAAGGTTGGATGTGAGGTAACTGAAGCTAGGGTTGCTATTGCGGAGGTTGGATGTGAGGCAACTGAAGCTGGGGTTGTTGTTGTAGAGGTTGGATGGGTGTCAGAATGGGCAAAGATGTAGCTTTGGGCTGGCCTTGACTGTAAATAGGTCCTACATAGATGGATCCTTGCAGGCATGATGTGTTGATCCCAAGGTTAGTGTGGATGGATTGCAGTAGCGGCATAGTTTCAGAATAACTAGTGTTTGGTGGGATGGAATGCATAGCATGAGAGTTGGACTACGCAAGCCATGAGATTAAGGGTGGAGGCATACTAGTGATCATAGGTGTACTTGGTTGCAAGCTTGTCATGCCTTGAGTAGATGATGTGTTGGCTTGGGTCAGGTCATTGGTTTGATTGGATATAGTCTGCATTGATGTGGGTAAAGCCAATGGTGGAAAGATCTGTGACACAACAGGTAATATCTGAGGAGTGGGAGTAGTGTTTTGACCTGCGAGAGGGTTTTCGGGCCATATAGTTGATATGTTGAATTCAGCGGGGAGCTTGACTCCCTTCTTTATTAGCATGGCCAAGTAACGTTCAGGGTTCCTCTCTACAATAGTGTTAACTACTTTGGTGGAGTAGGCATCTTGTTCCACATCTTCAATTTCTTCTTCTGTGATATCTTGGAAAAAACCTGCCCCACGGGGTGGTTCAATGAATAGAGTAGAACTAGTGTTCATGAAGGGATCATTCTCTTGTTCTATTTCCCAAGTGGGGAAACGGTTGATATATGACTCATCTAGTTGAGCTCTAGCCATAGACCTTGTGTAAGGTCCTCCATGAGGTGTTTGAGACATAGCGCAGTCTAGGTTTTGTAACTAAAACAAGTGATATAAAGCAAACAAAGAAGAGGATCCTTTCTAAGACAAAATCCGAGTTATGTTTTGGACAAAGGTAATTCTAAGGACAGATTTTGTTATAACTTGATCTCAAAGTGGTGATGATAAAAGATAGGATTTGTCGACCTTTGTCTTGGACAAAGTCAATTTGAAAAAGATGATTATGTTAGATAAGATGAGATCAAGATACTTCGAGTCTGAGCTTTTGAACTAACAATGTTTTTGACAACAATAGTGCTTTACAGAGAAAGGGTAATATTAACTATTTAGAGATTCACACAATGTTCTTTGCATTTTCCTGGGATAGACACTAGTTTTGGACACCAAATGAAGAATTCTTTCAAGGTTTTTAGGTCAAAATAGGAATATAGTATCTCTGGTCAAAAATGTGGTACAATTTCACCGATTGCGGTAAAATAAATGGTCAATTGTGGTAGTTTTATCACACATAAGGCTTCTGATTCGCAAGATAGTTGACATTGACAACCCTAGACTTTAACACATTTGACTCGTTTTGACAGTTTGAATGTTTTGTTTTACGTTTTTAGAAACTGATCAAAGGAACAAGCACAATAGACACTGTGTTTTGAGAAATGAAGACTAAAATTGTGTATGTTCTACAACTTTTTCAAGTTGCAATGTTATCACGAGGTCTCAACAATGAACAATCAGATTAATCTAGGTCAAATTGGCTTCAGAATACAATGTTATAGGCCCAATGCTTGAATGTCTGTTAGCTCACACAGCAATTGTCACACTACTAGGACACGAAGGTCCACGTCGTAGGTGCCCGTGTTTTTGCCGTTTCGAGTTATTATTGCCATGGAGTGAAGATCTCTTTCACTACACAAATACCATGGGACACATACGTTGGGAATCTTGGGGGGAAATTCTGCAACCCTTTACACTATAATAAGGTATTTGTTCGGAGGTAAAATGGGTTGGCCTCTAATTAATCAAGGTTGTAGTAAGGGTCTGTGGTGTCTCTCGAATCGGTTTGTACATGCATGACTCACTTAAGAGCCTAGTTAATCACAATGGCTCCTTAGGGATATTCACCTGATCCAGACTATCATCAACATGCCTCACCCGAGCTTGGCTAGATAAGACAAAACTTTGGTTCATGCCTTGTTTATATACCGATAGGAAGGATTACTGGTTTAAGATCATTCTCCAAGGAAGAAGCGCATTCCCCAGATAGGCCTTTCTAAAAAAGTATAAAGGTTTGTAATCTAACAGTTTGTGCAAGTGCACCCAAAACTCAAGACATGAGGTAAATCGATTAAGCTCCAAATTTTGAAATGTGGACTAAGCTACACCACCATACAAGCACGAATGTTCAATTTTAAGCCCAAAAAGTAGGTGTTGTTTGCTTGTTCAATTTTAAAGCACCAAACTAAAAGATTTTTTTCCTTTGTTCAATTTTAATCCTCACGTCAATTTTAAGCCCAAATCTGAAATATGAGGTGTGATATGTTTTTTCAAGCACTATTCTTTTTAAACCCAAATTGACAAATGAATTCCTTTTAGTTTGTGTTGTTTAAACAAGTTAGTACCAAAAAGGATTATTCACAAAAATAAGAATATGTGAAACTTTGAAAAATGAAATGGTGCTTACCAAAACTTACCCTCCTCCATCCTTGATGACTTTGATCCAATCCTGCACAGAAACCAAAAAGAATGTCAATTAAAAAGTAGGTGGGCAAAAGACTTGGATCTGATATTTTCAATATTTGTTGTGATTGCGGCAATCTTCCTGCAACTGCGGTAATCTTCTGTCGATTGTGGTAATTAACTTGCAACTGCGGCAAAGTGTTGTCGATTGCGGTAATTAACTGGCAACTGCGGCAAAGTGCTATCGATTGTGGCACGGATCAGACAACTGCGGTAAAATTCTTACCATTGCGGCATGAATCAGGTGATTGCGGAAAAATACCAGAAGTTAGAGATAAGAAATGGATAGAATAACTACGAAAGCCTGCAATCAATTGTTGTATTAAACCAGTCGATTGTCGCACAGTATGGGCGATTGTGGTAAAATACCAGCAATTGCAAAATAGTACAAATGTTGAAGAAAAGTGTGATTTTTAAATTTACGACCGTACGTTCATGGTTGATCAATTCATTTCTTCGTCTGCAAGAGATATTTGGGTTGTTTCTTCACGTTGGGTTCACCAAAATGTACGCCTCTCTTTCTGGTTCCCACAGCTTTCCAAAGGTGAGGGTTAGTAGCAAAGGTTCACAAATGAATGTGAATCAAGTATACAATGACTACTAAACAAATAACAGAAATGTGAGCAATAAAATGTACAAGCGAGAGAAAGGAAGACAAGTAAATGCAAACCCCACGATGCTTGAAGCTTCTATTGTTTCTCTCTACTCCTTCCGAAACACTGTTCTTGATGCTCAGTATTGGCGGGGCAGCGTCTATGACTTGAGAAGTGTCGAGAATTTGATAATTGAAATGTGTGTGTGTGATCGCAAGATGGCTTGAATGCTAGAACCAAATTGACGGAGTAATGGCGCATAAGAGCTTAAAATCCTGGATGCTTCAAATGGTTATGAAGGGTTTATTATATAGGAATTGGTGATGAAATGAATGGTTGAGATCAATCCCAGAGATGGGGAGATGAACGGTTGAGATCGAAAGGAACAGGAGAGGTCCTCAGTAAACTCCACTTCTTCATTTGGTAAAGAGGAGATAGGGTTTGGTTAACTGAAGAGCTATTTATGAGTTACCTTTTTGAACTGAAGAGGTGGGTGAAGTTACCCATGTGGACTGGAGAGATGGGTGGAGTAACCCATGTGATGTAATTGGAGTTATCTCTTTGAAGATAAATGAGTATTTAATTCATTTATTTATTAATTGTTTTCAACATGTGAGATAATTGAATTCTTTTTTATTAAGAATTGCTTTATTTGATGAAATTAAATTAATTTAATTGAAATTAATTTAATTGCAAGACTTTAATTAGGAAGTTTAAATATTTGAATTTAAACTATAGGAAATTGAGTTTAATTAATCAATTAGTGGTAATTAATCAATTAAAGCTATTTAATTAAATAAAATTAATTATTTAATTAATTTTGGGAATTTGATTAGATGATTTGGGGAATAAATTTAGAGGAAAATAGATGATTAATTAATGATTAAAAAACCATTAATTAATAGATGAAAATTAGCGTTTTTAATGTAAAGTCTCAAGCCTATCCATTTTAGGGTGTCTACAGTTAGAATGATAGCAAATTACAAATTGACCTGGTAAATGCAATCTCTTATTGCTGATATAGATCCATTTAAATTTACATTAATGAGATTATCACCTAATGTGATTGAGTAATACCTCTTATTCTCGGTAGCCTCTGTTCTTGGTTCTTGCTAACCAAATTCACCTTTTGTTGTTTTGGTTCTAGAAAATTTCAATCTGAACCATAGATGTGCTTGTAGGATTCATTCATCCTCTCTTTCATATTCACATCCATGTATAATGAATGATTGCATCATCTATTTATAAGATGGATTGACATCATCAAGTTTCACGAAAAATAATGTTAACTCTAAGATTAGGTTTACAACTTGTACCTTGATCTCCTAGTCTGTGTGTTTTAAATTAGTTAGACTGATTAAAGCACTTACATTTATGTTTCTTGTCCCTAAAGAAATGGATTTACAAAAAATCAAGATCCTATAAATAGAATAATATTTCTTTATCTTACGTGGAAGTCAGATCCACTTTTTGCGGGCTGCAACTGATTCTCATATCTTGACGGTCAGTTATACTTCTGAAATCAGTTGACTATGTTTTTGGTTTTGTTCTCTCAGTTGCTCTTTAACTATCTTTTCAGTTTTCACTTTATCTGTCTCTCAGTTTGCACTTTTTCCTGCACGTCGGGTTCCTCTGTCGGGTTCCTCTTTATCTTTCTGCTTTGCAATTTTGGTGTACACACAAAGTTGTGTTTTCAGTTCTCTTTGTACTTAGTCATTTGGTGATCTCTTTATATTTGATTTTTGGTTTGCTCTTTGTTCTGTCTTTCAGTCTATGCTTACCAAAAGTTTTGTTTGCATACTAATGGCAAATTAATGTCATCAGAAGTGATGAATATGAAGAAGATGATGAACTCATACCTTGGACATAGGAAAGATTGCTTCATATAGGTACTGAGAACCCAAAGTACCAAGGAGAATGGTATGTACCTACATATCTAAGAGAACATGTAACCACCTAGATTTGGTTTGTTCTGACTATAGACCCTATTTGCCCTAAGTATAATCATACCCCCAATTATGTCATGACAATGTTACTTTGGCATAATTCATTTTAAATCAAATTTAATGTCCTGGGTGATTTTTATCACTGAATTATATTAACTATTATAGCCATACAATTCAAATCAATTTAAATCAATTAAATCAAATCAAATTCATATATGGCTATAGTATTTAATTATAAAGGAATTAAATAAACCCCTAAATCAATCGCTCACTTGCAAGTGAACCCACTCCCCTAGCCTAATTAATTTAATTAAATTGGCTATAGTCCTATTGATTATTAAAAAGCAATTAATTATTTAAATAATTAATATCCTATTTTTGAAAGAATCAAATAAGTTTAAATCATTTCATTTATATTCCCCTAAACCCCAACCTAACCTATCTCAACCACTTCTACCCTGGGTTCTAACCCATCCCAACCTATTTTTCCCATGCTAATCTAATTCTAATCCTAATTCTATCCTAACCCACCTCTTAATATTGTCGCATTCCATTAAGGAATGATTAACAACTCCACCCACTTGAGAAAGTCAAGGAATCTCAAGATTCCTTCCCTCATGTCCACTTTCTCAAGCCACTCTCTTACACCCTTCCCATGCTTCTTTAAGGCTCTCATTAATGCCTCATTAATGAAGATTCCTTAATCCCGTATCTCCACCATGCCTATTGAATGTCTTTGGCATTTATTACTCTTACACACCATTAATGAGTTCTTCAACTCCATTAATGCACCTTGTCCCCTATCTCTCCTCATTCTTCTATAAATAGAAGGCATTTTTGAGAGCAAATAAGCCTTCATCTCATATTGAAAATGTATTGTTATGCTGCTAGGATTCATCTAGATTCATGTTTCATTTAGCTTTTCATGTTTAGGCATTGTTATTATCTCCATTTTTAGAGCTAGAATGCATTGCTTAATGATTAAATAGCTTGTTTTAATTCAAATCTTTCATGCTAAGTTGTATATGTCACTGATAGCAGCATAATCTTAGGGCTATTATGTTATTAATCATACTTTTCTTAGTTAGAAAGCAATAGGTCAATATTAGTTGGTTTTACATGCTCATCTAACCCATTTTTAGCTAATGCAATGATCTATTGAAGTGTTGTCTTTCTTAAATAGGTGCAAAAATCACACACACATTTTTGGCGCCTACCATGGGGCTTGAATCAAGATTTGACCTCATTTTGACATCATTTTCCACTAATCTACCAGCCCAGTTTTCAGGTCCATAGTCATTTCTAGTGATAAGGAATCGCATCTGGGATACGTTGTCGCACCGTAGAAAATGAGGCTCGCATCTGGGATTTCCTAGATCATTTCTGGTTTGAGATCGCATCTAGTGAACATACTGTTGCATCTGGTGAAAGGGGTCGCATCTGGTAAAAGGTATCACTTCTAGTTATTTTAGGCTCACATCTGGTTAGAAAATTTGCACACTTCGTATGCCTGACCCTAACATCTTGACCAGTTGTGTTTTTGACATTTTTTTTGCAGCCTAACGATTGTTTGCAGGTTTCTATTGAAGTTTTTTTTTCGTGAAAGTTGAAGCAAAGGATACTAACTTGGTTTTTTAGGTTGCTAACCCCCCCCCCCCTATCTTGACCTCTATTTACTCACTTTCCATACTAAAAAGATTTTCCAATCTACCACTAAACTTACTAGAGGACTATGCTCTTTTCCTTTCTAGGATAATTAGAAACTCACACCTCAGTTTATGGGTTGAAATGAATTTGGAGATAACTGAACAAGCAAACTCTCATCGTATAATTACTCTTGGAATCAGCAATTGAACCAATCAAAGCACTTAAAATTGTGGGCAAATTGAACAAGTTTCATCGTCTAATCTTGGATTAGAAATTGAACAAAGATACTCATTTAAAGATTGTGGACTAATTAAACAAGAAAACTTTCCCTTCAAATCATTTTGTTTTCCATTAAATAGGAACACTTTAAATTGAGCACAACATTGCTTGAGGGAATGAATTTTTGTTTAAATCTATTTTAGGAGAAAACGGCATGGATTAGGAGAGTATGCTCTTCTTCCTCAGAAGAATCAGAAATCTAGATGTCCTACACTCGCCAATCCTTTGTACGCATATTAAATAGTAGAGGCCCTGCCAGTTGAGAAAAAAATCTCCCGGGAATGACCCAAGTGAGGACAATTTTTACGCCAACCCTTCCAACTCACTATAAATAATTGCTTCCTCATAGGCCAAAGTCTCAAAAGACGGAGCTAGTTTTGTTCATTGAATTTTGACATCATTCCTTGAACATGCTTGGGTATGTGTAGAGCAGAGCCGCTTGAATCTTGCTTGCGAGACTACACATATTTAGGTACGCATAGAGCTATACACCTTAATTTTTCCTTGTGCAATTCTATGGGGGATGGTTTCGAACGGATTGCCCAATAATAGACAACAATTTCAACTGAAAGAATTCTTGATTCACCCCCGAAAGGGTGATAATCTTTGTGCAAGGCAAAAAGTAATTGCCCCAAGACACTCATCATATCATGCCCTCACTTGTGTTTGGATTCGGCTAATACAACATCATGACTGGAGCCATTGCGTGCTTGGTGATGGTTATATTCTGATTAGCATTTGAGTGTGTGCCTAAGTCAATGAGCAAACATTTTCATCCTCCACCTAGAAAATAGGGAAAATATGTGTGTCTATTTCACCCTCCTAACAATGCAAATCTGTTTGACATGTTTGAAAAATCATTAAAAAGATAACATCTTCAAACAAACAACAAAATTCAATCTTGGATCAACACACGTGTTTTTATTCACCAACAAATCTCAAAATGCAAAAACTATAATCAGACGAGCTTCATGCACTTCCAAAACAAACTTTTTAAAACTGATTAAAACTGACAGAGACATCATAAAATTGCATCCTAGATTTCCCAAATTGCATGGAATTTAGGCTCGCGTCTAGTATTTAAACTCACATCTAGGGTCATCAGTGGCTCGCATCCAGTATTTCTAGGATCACATATGGGAGCTCGCATCTAGGACAGTGGGCATTTGAAAGATAGTTTCTTAGAAAGTCTTAGTTGATTTGGATACCCTTTTGTCTCTTTAGACTGTCCCTGTTATTTTTTTCTGGTCTCCCTATTGTTATATCAAAGAACTTTTTTAGACATCCACCTTGCATGTCCTATCAGTTTCTCATAATCTATCTCAATAAGTGTGGTCTATCCGCTTCTTACAAACACTTGATTCCCAGCTCACTATCAGGGCATTCTAACCCTCTGATGCTAGAATCATTTATTTTCACCAAAAATTGAATGATACTTCCACCTAGACACACTCACTTGAACGATTTGAGACTCTACGTGACACTCTTGGGAAACATCAACGAAAGTTGAGACACAACTTCATGGTTAACACAAGATGCAACAAGTACACGTCTAAAGGATTGAAAGTGCCTCCTAAAACACCACACTTTCAAGAGGAAACATCTTGTAGTTCCCTACTTGATCTAGACTCTCCAAAAATGGATAGCGACACTCACAGATGGAGTGAGGCTTTTGAGGAATATAACAATGGAAAATACCAAAAACCCGAAGATACTAATGAGGAAGAAGAACCCACGTTCGACCGTCCTTTATTTGAGTCAGACAGTGAGAACGAAATCACTGAAGAAGAATATGAAAAACTCAAATAGAGAAAGAGGTTCCATAAAATAATGGAAAAGATGATTGACGAGGATAAAGAGAAATACTTCTTCCATCTAGCATCCACAGGTGTCAAATTACCTAAGGATTACGATGTGGAATAACTCAAAGAAAAGGAGGTACCAACTCCTATATCTATTCTTTCCAAATAGCTAACATTGATGCAAACAAACCTTACAAATCTCAAACAAGAGAAAGCTAAACCAAAATCACTAGACTCTTTAGACTCCATTTGTCCATTCCCCTTTGATAGAAGTATTACTATGGTCCCATTTCCTCCTAATACAGTGAGACCAAAGTATGACAAGTACACAGGAGAAACTAACCCACATGACCATGTAAGGGAATTATGTGCTTTGAGCATAGAATACATGCACGAACCTACCTACCTCATGCGACTATTTTTGGGAATTCTAGGAAGTAATTCAATGCTAATTCAATTCTTTATCCAGCATTACTCCTATAGCAAATAGCATGATGTGACCATGATGGATCTATGTAATACTAAATAGAAGACTGGTGAATCATTTACACACTTCCTACAGAGATGGAGGAAGATCTTTGCACGATATTCAAGGTCCATTCCCAAATCAGAGAAGATGGAAATCTTTATTAATAACCTATGCTTGAATTGAACTACGCATTATAAATGCAAGACTCACCAAGCTTTGATAGAATGATTAAGAATGCCCTCTTTATTGAGTAAGTCATGGTCAAAAGGGGGGAGATCACCCTTCAAAACAAAACCAACAACTCCAACTCCAACCCTAAATGGTGAAAGAAAAAAAAGAATGTTGTCAATGAGGGAGTAGTTGATGCCTCTAACATTAACCCTAAATCTAAAGTGTTCAACCTAACTAACAGTATGCAAGCAAGAAAAGATTCCAAGGTCATGACCCCCACACCCAAAACAAACAATGATAATAGCAAGGGATGGACATGGACTTCAAAACCTCAAAGAACATTCACTCCTTTGGGAGAACCCCTTGAGACCATTTTGAAGACTCTATTAGATAACAAAGTTCTCACAATTCCTTATTCCAAACCATGGGAACTAGCAGTTAAACCAAGGTGGTGGGATGATAATTCCTATTGTGTCTTCCACAAAAACTAGGGGCACAAAACTAATAATTGCCTTAAACTTAAACATTTCATTCAAGACCTCATTGAAGGTGGTAAGATCAAAGTAGACGGACACACTGCCAATGAGGATCATACAGCATTCAATAAACCATTTCCTAATTACGACAAAGGAGAAGCATCTAAAGGGAAGAGTAATGAAGTTAACTACACCTATTCCAATAATGACAATGTGATCAATATGATGGACATTAAAACGGAATCAATTAATGTGGTCACAATCAAAGGTGTTTCATTCCACTCAAATGTCGTAACACAGAGCCAAGTGCAGGTCACAATCAAAGGACCCCCAAAACCAACATCAACATCCAAGGTTCCTATCATTACTATTCCTAAACCAACACCAAAACATGTGGTTACTATTCCTGGAGAAAAGTATGACTTGGTAGATCAATTGCAACGAACCTCTGCCAAAATTTCCATTTTTGAGTTGCTCAAGATATCCACAATACATGGGGAAATGCTAAAATAAGCTCTACATGTTGCTAACATCCCAAAGGATATTGATATAGAAAAATTCCAAGCGATGGTCAATCACATCTCAGTGCCACATTACCTCTCCTTTTCTGAAGAGGATGATAAGTCATTGACACATCCACATAATCAACCCCTCCATATCAAAGTCCTTATTCATAAATCCTGTGATAGACACATGTTGATAGATGGAGGCACAGGATTGAATAATTATACACTTAATCTGATCAAGAAGTTGGGTCTTTCAGAATAGACCATTGACTCTAGAAGCAAGATAACCATCAAAGCTTATGATGAGGAAGAAAGATCCTCTAAAGGAATTGTTGTTTTTCCTATCAGAGTCGAACCAATTGAGAGGAATTTCATATGTCAATTTCTAGATCTACCCCTAGTCTACAACATACTATTGGGAAGACCATGGATTCACAAAATGCAAGTTGTGTCATCCACTTACCACCAGTGTATAAATTTCCCACGTAATGGGGTGGAAGTGATGATTCCTGCAGATGCTAACTATACTTGTAATAATATCAAATCATGTAGTATGATTCCACATAATAAAGAGGCTATGGATGTGATTTCTCCTAAAACTACCAAGGACATGGTTATGAAGAGTTTTGGAAAAATCTTAAAACTTGAAGAAACAAGTATGGGAGAGTACAAACTGGACCTGACTTCGTTACTAATAGAACTTCCAGTATCACCAAGATCCTATAGAAAACCTTCCTCAACATTCACACCTATTGCATCCAAGGAGCTAGAAGTACACAAAGCAACTGGCATGGTAAGGGCATCCACATCTTCTTTAGATAACATAGAAGAACAGGCAGTCTTGGACTTGCTTTACAAAGGAGAACCGGTGGAAGCTGAGGTCAAACTGTTGGAAATACAATAATGGGAAAGCAAGATACTAAGAGGGGGGGTGAATCAGATCTTCAAATTTAAAAACTTAAAACAAACTAATCCACATTCATACATATGTGAATCTAATGTAATATCAAATAGCATCCACACAATGAAGTAAATAACTCATAATACAAGAACTTGGTAACCCAGAAACCCAAATAGGTAAAACTGGGGTGGGGATGACACCCACAAAATTCTTCACTACTGTAGCAATAAAGTGTGCATGTAAGGGCTAAAAAAGTTGATTACAAAATTCTTTCTACCCAGTTAAAGGTTTTCACGATTAAGAGCTAAAGATCATTACAATCTACCTTGTGAAAGGATTTTAACTTACAATAAAGTAAGCACTTTGTTAGGAGATTTAGAAAGGTCTTCTAGAACCACTCTGTTAAGAGATTTTTACCTGATACAATGATTAGAATGTTTCAAGTAATGATCCTTCATTATGCACTCAGATGTTGATGAAAGATCTCCTCTTTCCAGTACCTTCTGTGATCTCACAACCTGATATGTCTTTACTCTACTATTCATTGTGTTGTCACTCTACTTGATCTATGCTTCTTAACAAAATAACCCTCTATGCATTTCACTTGAAAATGCAATCACCACTTCTCTTCACACACTTGCAAAATAGGGTTTAGAAGCAATCTTATATATCTATTCAAGTCTGGTAGCAAGATCTAGATCAATGATCAAGATCTAATACCCATACCTCCAAGGTATTACAATTAATGATTACAATAGGTCATACATAGGATAAAACAATTAAATGCATAACTAACTTCGTAGGCAAATATTAAATGTGTACATAAGTCGGCCCAAAAATCTTATACAAGTCAGCCTGAATAGTTACCCTCGAAGTTTGAATCATTCCAGACATGTATACAAAAACTATTCTGCTCGGCACTTAACATCTCTGTCGCTCGGCACTAAGTATCCTACTCGACTCAGCATGATATAACTCGGCAACCTGAATACTGCTAGGCAATGTTGCTCGGCCTTGGATAGTTTTAGCTTGGCCACAGTGATAGCCAACTGAAACTGCCTAAGTGAATGACTAAGTGTTGGTCACTAATCATCAACAAAACTTAGAGATTAACAATCTCCTCATTTGATATTAGTGGAAAAAACACACTTATCATTTCTTCATTTCATTCCATCAAAATGTTCCCTAAGTATACGAAGTAATCCCCCTAGGAATATACTTGGAACTATACATACAAAAATTTACATAAAATACATGCCTTCAAAATGTACCTATTCTGTATTGATTTATCATATTGTATCGTTACCAACTTCCCCCTTATTTTTGTCACTGATTGCAGGTGGGGTTAAGTTATACTTGTCCAAAAAAAATTTATGAAGCTGTAGGGTGGATGCAAATGTAGCGTCCCAACTTTCCTTGGCAATCTTCATAACTTCCAATTTTATCTCTAGCTCGGCAGCTAGACTCACTAAACTTTCTGCAGTTGAGAGATTTGCATTTCTCTGTGATAATTCTTTTGCAACTGAAATTTCCTTCTGTATTACCTCCAAGTGAGGCAATAGGCTTTTCTCAATGGTGATCAATTTGGCCCTAATCTGACCATCTTCATCCATAAGCTCGGCAATTCTTCATTGTGCATTGATCAACTTAGTAGAATGTAAGGAGCTAGAGGTAGCATCCTTACCCAAAGTATTGCCAGTTGATTTCAAATCTAACTGTATCTTCTCAACAAGCTGTAGATTATCCTTTGTGAAGAATTCAACATCACATAGCTTCCTGTACAAAGAATAAACGTTTGTTGTAACTTCCTCCAAAATGTCTACAAGAGTAGAAAGTTCAACCTATTTTGTTGCAATCTCTTCTGAGATTTTCTCCAAAACTTTGCTCTCGAATCTCCTCTTCGACCATTGTAGAAGTTTTTCATTGCTATTTATGTCATCATCAGTTACCTTCTATACAATGTGAACTAACTGATCAATAATTGGAGCTTGAGGCATTTCATCTTCTAAGTCAAAATCCTTTGCAAATATATCCTTGATATCATGCAACACCTGCTTTTGCTTCTGTTCTATTTTCATTTCTTCCTGTCTCTTCTTCCTCCTAAGCAATTCCTGAAGAGTCCCTATTTGTTCAAAAGAAAATTCATTGGGATCCCATTATGGAATCACAATTACCTAATCTAATGTGACATCGATAATTTGAGACTTCTTCTTCATAACTTTCCTCCTCTTCAATTCTGGTGAGCTAATGCTCGACTACATTTTATCAATACCTTTTCCTATGATAGTATCAATATCTATTGCCTCTTTCAATTCTATCAAGATTATCTGTGGATCAGGCATACTTCCAGTTTTAGGACCTGTGGGAGTGGATGATGCAGAGTGTGGTAGATCAACCAACACTTATAGTGCCACTTGTTCATTATGCTTGTCAACATTATCCTTCATCACTACACCACTATCGAAATTTTTTTTTACAATCTCCAAAATAGGTGGATTTTTTGAA
The DNA here is from genome assembly GCA_018584345.1 of Thuja plicata. Lineage (NCBI taxonomy): Eukaryota > Viridiplantae > Streptophyta > Pinopsida > Cupressales > Cupressaceae > Thuja > Thuja plicata. Next base: position 630,622 of record MU228201.1, on the reverse strand, counting down.
GTTACCTCTTGTGCATTTGTTTGTTGTTTCTCTTTGCCTATATGATCATTGATGACTTCAAGTTCCTCATCATTTCTCTCTCCAGATGTAGTGGCTTTTCCTCCTTCAGTCTTAGTTTCCCTAATAGGCGACTCAATATTTGTATCACTTGACATATCCTGTCCCTCGGCATTCAAACTACTAGAATCATCAATTATGAAGTCAATTGGACTGTCTATAGTCAGATCAACAGAATTTGCTGAGTCTAATGCATCTTTAGTCTTTTCAGTAGCAATTTGATCTTGTTTCATATGTGGCTCAAGGGTAATCTCCACTTCTTTTGCCTTTTGATTAGATGTTCCTTCATTAGATTTCTTGTCTTTTGGAACTATCAGTCCAAAGATTTCCTTCCAAACCCTAGTACTCTATTGTACTAATCCTTCAATATCATTTTTCAAAATAGTATAACCTCTAAGCTTAGGAACAAACCTATTCTTATATTCTTCAATGAATTTTTCTCTATGTTTTGATGTCAACTCAGGTATCACTTTGGCTAAAGTACCTTCCCTAATATGTCTCTTTGTAGTAAGTGAAAATTCCCATTTGCTCAACAGAAACTCATATAGTTCATTCAGCACATGGTTTCCTATCTCTATAGGAGTTAACTTAAAAGCACCCATCATATCTAAAAGTGCTTCCTAAACTTTATGCTTGTCTCTAATACTCAGTTTCTCATACTTAATGAATTTGAAAGTAGCTAACCCTGCTAAATTTCTCAAATTGTCACATACCTCATCAATATTAGCTGGTTTCTTGAATTGTGTTGTGGGTATGTTGTTGGGTTCATCAATCTCAGTCTTTTTATCATCACTATCTGTCTCCAAGTGCAGTTTCCTCCTTGGTCTCTTTACTGGTTTACTCGGCTCAACCTTAGGAGGAATTTTAGCTTTCTTTCCAGAACTGCTTTCTCCAACCTTCTTCTTTCCATACACTTTTGTTTGTACTGTTGGAGAAGTAACAGTGGATGCTCTAGTCCTTGAATGATTAGCTACAGGAGGTGTAACCTTAGATTTAGATTTACTCATCTTGGTTACTATGACAATTGTTGGTTTCTTACCCTTAGCTTTCTCAGTGATCTCCTCAGATGCACTGACTTCCTCTTCTATAGATATATCTTCTCCTTTTCCAGTGGATAGGCTTAAAGGTGCATCCTCAGGTTCTTCATCACTATTCAAACCAACCATTTTCTTCATATTTTTCACAATCTTTTTCCTTTTCCTCTCCATGGTTCCCTCCTTTAAACTTCTTGAAATTTTTACTTTAGCTTCATCAAAATTACCGAATCTTTCTACTGTAGTATCAATTGCCTCGGCTAGGACTGCAATGATGGCTGCTGATGCTTCATCAATGTTAATTTCATATGGAAATGATTCTAAACATGCTACCCTAGGTGTCACAGCCTGAATATATGTGTGATCCGTATCAACTAGAAAACAAATTTCTTCATAGTGTTTCTCCACTAGTGATCTAGGAATCCTAGTTCTTAATCTCATTCTCTTTTTAAATTCCACAATATAGCTCCCCATAATGCTATTGAAATTACTTCCTAATTTCTCAATACATTCACTTATCTGAACTGTAATGGGTCTATCCTTTTTCCAAACAATATCTCCCAATGTAGGAAATGTATTTTGAATGTAGAAAAATATGCAGACTAGTAAGGAACCAAACTTACATGATGAGCTCTTAGCTTTTCTGATTGATGCTAGGTTCTCAGCTAGTTGTGTTAGTTGTAGATCGGCAAGATTATATGTATGATTCTTCTTAACAATCTTCCATGCCTAGTCAATGACTGTACAAGGAACACTATCTAGTTGACTTGACTGATAGAACTTATGTGCAATTAGTCTTACTCTAAAGTCAAGTTCTAAGTCTTTAATTGTAGAGATAGTCATACCTCTATTGTTCCATATGGCTCTAGTGTTCACTATAATTTCCTCTTTACTGTTATCTCTCATTGTCTATTTCTCGTTAACAATAGGATATCCAGTCACTCAATGAATCATATTTTTAAATATCTTGACTGGTCCATTATCCAGCCACATACACATATCATGAACTCGGCTAAGAAAGACCTTAACCATTCATCTTTGAAACCTTGTGGGAAATCTAGGGCACAAGTTAACCCTTTGTCGGCTAAATGCTTGAATTCTCCCTTCAGAACTCCATCAACACACAATTTGTTGTAGGATTTTCTCAGTTCACTATCACCTACTTCACCAATTTTAAAAATGTAACAAGATCTAACATCGTGGATCATAAGTACCTTGGGTGGAATGGATGAGAGAGCTCTGGTCAGATCACTTTGAATTGCACTTTTAGGAACGGCTCAAAAATTGAGAGGTGCACATACATCATTTTGTACTAACTAAACTTGCTCTTGTTCTCCCTCCATACTTTTGACTGGTGTGGAAGAGCTTCCAGCCATAATCTTGAAATTAGGGTTTGAAAAATGAAGAACATAGTACGTCGGCAAGTAGCACTTCATACTATTCACCTTAGGATTGTCGATGGCACGCTGACAAAATCTACGATGCTAATTCCATTAAGATCAATTCTGTAGCTTCTTCAATCTCTCCGTAAATAGTGAAAATCACAAGGTAAAAATGAAGAATAAACTGTTCATCCTTTATAGATTTTGAAAGGTCAAGGTAGGTAAGCAATAAATGTTATGCCCATTGATTTACTACAAGCTAGCTATCCTCGGCTTTCTAAGACAACTTGCATCCCACTCAGCTCACTAAACTCAACCATCATAGAACTTACTCGGCCAACAAACTCGACACACACTAAAGAACTCGGCCTTAGTGTCCATGACTGATGCTTGGCACCTATAGTATAATTGGCTCTTCTCAGAATTTTTGCCTTCAAAATGTGTCCTGGTGCATCTTAACATATGCAAATATGGAATTTGGCATATTTTATGTTAGGAACTAATGTAAGATAAGAATTTTAGATGCAGTTCCTTACATACCTCTTTTTCTTAGTTGGAGATGATGTGATCACCTGATACATTGGATTGGGTGACCTCAGTTGTATTAGCTTCACTACTGCATGGTTCAGATTTCTTAACCCATGTTTGGTTCATCTGTGCTCTAATTTTCTCAACAGTAGGAGAAGGTAGCCTAGTCTTACAATCTTTCCTTGTATGACCAATTTTCAAACAGTTGTGACAAACTAGGCTTCTATTCATCCAACTCTTAAACTTTCCTCTGAAATGTGTCCTTATGTAGTTTTCTGAAACATGTCCATACTCACCACAGTAATGACAACTATGCCATGTGTTGTAGTCCCAATTGTAAGTATTGCCTTTTCTTGGTGATTTCTCTTGTGCCTTTGATGTTAATTGTTGTTTACCTTTAGATTTGCACTCTTGTGCTCTATGACCATATTTCTAATAGTTATAATAATTAGCATTGAGTCTAGGTGTGGAAGGTGCATTGTGTGCCTTTGTCTTACATTCATGTGCTTGATGTCCAAACTTATTACAGTTAAAGCAATAACCATTAAAGTTAGTTTTAGGATTGGACTTACCATTCTTGCTTCAGAAAATGTTTTTTATATGACCTGGTTTCCCACAGTGGTGGAAAACAAGTTTTTTGTTTCTTGGCTTTGCATACCTTCTTTCACCTGTCTTAGATGATTCTCCTTCTTTAGTGGTTGTATGTTTTTCAGTGTGACCTAATCCAAAAGAATCTTTAGGTCTTCTTGATGCTTCCACTAGTTGTTCAAAGTAGCTCAAAGTTGCATTGGGATCATTCACTTTGTTGTTAAGTTCTTTCTCAGATCTCAATTCATCTTTCAACTGACTATTCTCAGATCTAAGATTTACAATATCTGAGCCTTTCCTGTTGATCTCCTGATTCACAAGTAGCAGTTGATTTGTCATGTCAACTTGATTGACTGTCATTGTTTGTACATCTTGTGTTCTTTTGTCAAGTCTGATAGTCATCATTCTTTTGTCTTCTTCTGCCATAGTCTTTTCATCTTCAGCTTTCTTTTTTTGTTCAACAACTTCACACATTCTTATTGATTGGGCTTCTTGTTACTTTTTTAATTTTCTGACTTCTTCACGTAGTGCACTATTCTTTTCCAGTAGATCTGCTATTGCTGCATCACTCTCAGTAGAATCTCCATTCTGAAATAGATTTGTGGTCTCCTCTTCCTAATAATGAGTGTCATTCATTTGTTTGGCCAAATATTTCCTTGTTGTCAAGGACTTCTTTAATTCCTATCTTGTTGTCTCAAGCTGTTGTAGTGCTAGCTGAATATCAATCTTTTGATTCTCAATGACTTTACCCATCTTGTAGATCTCGATCTCAAGATCTGTACTCTCAAGCTGATTATGACTTTGTAGAGAACTGAGCTCTGATACCAATTGTTGGAAATACAATAATGGGAAAGCAAGATACTGAGAGGGGGGGTGAATCAAATCTTCAAATTTAAACACTTAAAACAAATTGATCCACATTCATACATAT
>MU228201.1:602961-626052 GCA_018584345.1 Thuja plicata | reverse complement strand
CTTAAAACAAATTGATCCACATTCATACATATATGAATCTAATGTAATATCAAATAGCATCCACACAATGAAGTAAATAACTCATAACACAAGAACTTGGTAACCCAGAAACCCAAATAGGTAAAACGGGGTGGGGATGACACCCACAAAATTCTTCACTACTACAACAATAAATTGTGCCTGTTAGGGCTAAAAAAGTTGATTACAAAATGTAATCTACCCGGTTAAAGGTCTGCCCAGTTAAGAGCTAAAGATCATTACAATATACCCTATGAAAGGATTTCAACTTACAATAAAGTAAGCAATCTGTTAGGAGATTTAGAAAGGTCTGCTAGAACCACTCTGTTAAGATATTTTCACCTGATATAATGATTAGAATGTTTCAAGTAATGATCCTTTGTTATGCACTCAGATGTTGATGATGGATCTCCTCTTTCCAGTACCTTCTATGCTCTCACAATCTGATATGTCTTTACTATGATGTTCACTGTGCTATCACTCTGCTTGATCTATGCTTCTTAACAAAATAACCCTATGTGCATTTCACTTGAAAATTTAGTCACCACTTCTCTTCACACACTTGAAAAATAGGGTTTAGAAGCAATCTTATATATCTATTCAAGTCTAGTAACGAGATCTAGATCGACGATCAAGATCTAATACCCATACCTCCAAGGTATTACAATTAATGATTACAATAGGTCATGCATAGGATAAAACAATTAAATGCATAACTAACTCTGTAGGAAAATATTAAATGCATACATAAGTTGGCCCAAAAAGCTTATACAAGTCGGCCTGAACACTTACCCTTGAAGTTTGAATCATTCTAGACATGTATACAAAAATTGTTCTACTTGGCACTTAACATCTCTATCACTCGGCACTAAGTATCCTACTTGGCTCGGCATGATATAACTTGGCAACCTAAATACTGCTCAGCAATGTTGCTCGGCAATGTTGCTCATCCTTGGATAGTTTTAGCTCAGCCACAGTGATAGCCAACTAAAACTACCTAAGTAAATGACTAAGTGTTGGTCACTAATCATCAACAGAACTTAGAGATTAACACAAACATGTAGAGATATCCCAAGAACAGTATGGAAAGGGATATGATTTCCTCAAACAGATGGGATACAAAGGAAAGGGACCTCTAAATGACACATGAAAAGGGCTTATTGAGCCTATACACATGGAGTTCTAGAATACCAGAGACAAAATAGGACTGGGTTTTAATACCAAAACTGATAAACCTGCTTCAAAAGATAGTCCAACCTCAAACAAAGGGAGTGATAAAATAGATGAACTAGAGAATTGGTCATATGAAAGGTTATTACATGTTGGCACAGAGAATCCCAACTATCAAGGAGAGTGCTATGTACCTAGCTTTGAGGTACCACAAGATCTTTGCACCCCTTTGTTAACACAACCTCCCTTTCAAGAGGTAGGAGACTCAACAACAGATGATCAGAAATGCCATTGATAGCAATAGCTACAGCAAGCACACCCCAACGATAGGACTTACATCCTAACTGGGGGCAATTGGTCACAGTTTCACATGTCCTTGATCTACCCCACTTTGATCCATAGGTAGCTAACCAAATACATCAAATAACCATTGCTAAATACTTAAATATATCTAATGATAAGGTCACAGACTCTCATGATTATGAATGGGATGAGCTATCTGTCACCACTGAAGATATTGGAATAGATACAATTCACATGTTTGTAGCTCCCTCAGCACCTTGTGAATAGTCTAACACTACTCCCAATGACACTGATAATCCTGAAGCAGAAGAAGAGTTCCTTCCCCCAATCATTGATGAAGAGACTGGTTTTCTCATAAGTCTAGAAGAATTTTAGAGGCTACAAGCAAGAAGCCTCCTTTTACGAAGAGATGAAGATAACATTTCTACTGATGAGTCACTAGAGTTTGATCCACATATGACTAACAATGACCCTTTTTATGATGATCTAACTCTTATTGATCTAAACATTGAAGAAATTAACTTAATGGAACATGTCATGTCGGTTAATGGTCTTGATGCTAACGCGATGATGTCCTTCCCAGAGTCTGATTCCTTATCTTTGATACACCTAGACCTCATTGATTGGACTAACACAGAACCTATGCCTATCCTCGACTTTCCCAATGACTATACCCTAGCTTGCTATCTCAATGCTTGTGAACCTTACCTTCTTCTACCGATGCAAGGAGCGCGAACATGTCATAGGAGGATATCAAGTTTCTCAGTCCAAAATGGAAAAATAAAAAGAAAAACAGGACTGATGGTGAAAACCACTTTGTGGCAGTATCAGATCCTAAAATAGTAAAGAGAAAAGATGCATTTGATGGTGAAAACCTCTCAGAGGTGCCAAAAGATGGGATTCTTGATATCCTCCCCGAAGACTTTCAAGAAAGGTCTTTAGTTTTGATTGAACCAACACAGCCAGTAAATTTGGGCACCATTGAAGATCCTCAAGTAGTACACCTTGCACAATCTTTGTCAGAAGAAGAGAAAACACAGTTGATAGAGTTCCTAAGGGAAAAGAAAATCAACTTCACATGGTCTTATACAGATATGCCTAGACTAGATCCTACTCTAATCATGCACCACTTATCTATAGCTCCCAGGATCAATACCATGAAACAAAAACTTAGAAAGATGCATCCTCATGTTGCATTACTAGTAAAATCAGAGCTAGAGAAATTGTTGAAAGCCAGATTTATCAGAGTCATTGCCTACACAGGATGGATCTCCAATGTGGTTCCCGTGTCTAAATCTGATAAATCTATCAGGATCTGTACAGACTTCAGAGACTTAAACAAAGCATGTCTGAAAGATGACTTCCCACTACCTAACATTGACATGATCATAGACCTCATAGCATGCTACCATATGTATTCATTAAGGGATGAATTCTTGGGCTATAATCAAATCAAAATTGCCCCCGAGGATCAAGAGAAAATTGCATTCACATGCGCATGGGGCACCTTTTGCTGGAACGTCATGCCATTTGGGCTAAATAATGCAGGCGTAGCATATCAAAGAGTAATGACTACTATATTCCATGATATGATGCACAAAAACATGGAAGATTACGTGGATGACACATTGGATAAATCCAAAGAAAGAGGTACTCATATCAATGACCTAAGAAATATATTGGATCGAATGGAACAATTTCAACTCAGGCTCAACCCAAAGAAGTGTGCCTTTGCTGTCCAATCAGGGAAGCTCCTAGGGTTCATTGTCTCAGCAAAAGGAATTGAGGTAGACCCCGCTAAAGTTAAGGCTATACTAGAGATGGCTCCTCCATGCAACATTATTCAACTGAGGACACTACAAGGAAGACTCCATTCAATCAAGAGATTCATGTCCCAAATTGCAGATAGGGCACAACCCTTTACCAAACTACTACACAAAGGGGTCACTTTCCAATGGGATGAGAACTGTGAAGCCAACTTTAGAGAATTGAAAGGATACCTAGCTATTCCTCCTATTCTTATGGTGCCTATTCATGGGAAGGCATTACTCCTATACATTTCAGCTACAGCTACATCCTTAGGAGTATTGCTAGCACAAGAGGATGAAACAAAGAAAGAAAGAAAGAGCTATCTACTATATTAGTAGAACACTAGTCAACTATGAGCTCAATTACAACATTATTGAGAAATCATGCTTAGCGGTCATCTTCGCATCACAAAAATTGAGATACTACATGTTGTTGCATACAGTAAGGCTCATTGCTAAGATAGATCCTTTAAAATATCTCCTAAGCAAAACAGCATTAATAGGACATTTTGCAAAATGGGTCCTAATTTTGAGTGAGTTTGACATTGAATACGTAGAAAGGAGAGCTATTAAAGGACAAGTCCTTGCAAATCAATTGGCTGATTCACCACTCCAAGATGATGAACCTTTAAAGATTGAATTCCATGTTGAAACAATCATGCATATAACTAAGTATCCATGGAAGATGTACTTTGACGGTCCATTCACTCAACAAGGCTCTAGAGTAGGGGTCCTATTCATAACTCCTCAGGGTTACAAAATTCCCAAGTCTTACAAATTGATGTTCCCATGCACGAACAACATTTCAGAATTTGAGGCACTGTTCAATGGACTTAAGCTTGCCATGGAATGGAAGATTGTAGAGTTGCATGTGTATGGTGACTCTCAACTCATTATTAATAAAGTTAATGGAGATTACCAGATGAAAGATGAAAATTTGATGCCCTACAAGCAACTGGTTGATGATTTAAAGAAATATTTTGTCTTCATCACATTCCGGCAAGTACCTAGAATAGAAAATAAGGCTGCAGATGTCATGGCCACATTGGTGTCCATGTTACAACTAGAAGAACATCAATTCTGCTATGACATCTTGGTGGAAGAACTCTCCTATCCTTCCTTTGACACCCCTGAATGCCAAGTAATTTGTGCTTTAAATTCCCCGGATCAATCTCGGTATGCCAATATCATTGCCTATCTCACTGACCAAACCATTCTTGCTAATCTATCCAGAAATGAGAAGAGAGCCCTGATTAGGATAGCATCCCATTATGTCCTCATAACTAATAACTTATATCGATGAGGTCTCTACGGTACACTTCTTAGGTGTTTAGAACTCGAAGAGTCTGATCTCGCACTAAAAGAAGTCAACGAAGGTGTATGTGGATCACACTCGAACAACTTTTCATTGGCTAAGAAATTGCTCAAAGTAGGCTATTACTGGCCTATGATGGAAAAAGATGCTATTAAATTCTTGAGAACATGTCTTAAATGCCAGACACATGGAAATCTCATCCATGCTCCTGCCAGAGAACTTATACCTTTCACAACACATTGGCCATTTCAACAATGGGCCTTTGACTTGGTTGGACAAATATATCCCAACTCTTCAAATGGACACAAGTTCATCATTACGGCCACTGAGTATTTCACAAAGTGGGTCAAGGTCATGTCGCTAATCAAAGCCACTAGCAAATAGGTGGCTATGTTCATTCTAAACTACATTATTTGTAGATATGGGATACCCTCTTCAATTGTAACAGACAATGGGGGCCAATTTAAAAATCAAGACATTGATGACCTTTGTGAACAGTTCCATATCACTCAACATTGCTCCTCAATCTATTACCCTCAAGGTAATGGACAGGCTGAGGCATCCAATAAAAATATTCTCAAAATCCTACACCAAACTGTAAGTAAGTCTGGCAGAGACTGGCATCTACAACTGAATCTGACACTATGGGCCTAGAGGACAAGCATCAGAACACCAACTGGAGCCATGCAATTTTCCCTAGTCTATGGCGCTGAGGTAGTACTACCTATTGAGGTTTAAATCCCATATTTACGGATATCTTTACAAGGTCTTGTTTCTGATGAGTAGTACTACATTGATAGGGTGAATTCTTTAGACCTACTAGATGAGCATAGACAATAGGCATTCGACCATCTGAAGGTATACCAAGCACGCATGTCCAAAGGGTAGAACAAAAAGGTCAAACTACAAAAATTTGAAGTGGGGGATCTCATCCTAAAAGAGAATCCTAAGAACCAGCCCAACAAAGAACAAAAAGGAAAGTTTGAACCTAACTGGCTGGGACCTTATGTTATCACTGCTACTTTTGGGACTGGAGCTTATCAACTAGCTACACCTGAGGGAGACATTCTTCCAGATCCTATCAATACTCTACATTTGAAGTGGTTATACGCTTGATGTTCAGCTAGCACAGCCTCTACAGTGAAATAGTTCTCTGAAAATACCAAAAACATTCAAAAAATTGATCCTGAAGAAATCCAAAAATAATGGAAAAATTCCTAAAGAAAGGGTATCCTTGGTGAAAACCTGGTAAATAGGCACTATGATACTACCAAAACATTCAAAAAAAAGAAAAAATAGCAAAAAATTTGAAAAAGAGAAAAGTGCCTTGATGACAACCTGGTCAAACAGGCATCTTGGTAGCAAAAAGAAAGAAAAGATCTTGGCAAGTGGTGAAAACCTAGCAATCAGGCATCACTTGTGTTCTACACTCCATCTATCAAAGCATCACTGATACTAGGCCTTCACAATTGCACCTGTGCTAAAATTCTGACTTTGTTTCCTTATGACTATCTTATCCTTGCTTGGGATTTGTCTATCTTTTTTGTCTTAGGATCAAGTCATTTCTACACTAGGGGGCATCTTTGCCAGTCTGATAGGTTGCATTGGCTAGGTCATCATAGCTAGTTTGTCTCATGATATGATACTTCTTGATATGTTTTCCAAACTATCACATTCACAAAACAAGGATGACACAACCATTGCACTAACATACACAGTGTTCCTAAGACCTCCATTGAATTTGGAATAGTGACAAGATTGTATACAGACATGGAACACATATTTGCTTGAATTCCAAACCTTTTGATTGATGAATCTCTTTTGTGCTTGAAAAAAGAATCAATAGTATTTCTCAATACTACTTAAACACAGTTTGATCTTGGTTTGATTATAACTCTTTTTTGTCCTGATAATGTTTAACTAGGGGCATCTAAGAAGTTATGAATTTTTATTGATTTTCAATTGATGTTGTTATACCTCCCGAGTTACTCCATCACATCTGTGGAAAGACAAAGAATCGCAAGGACAGTGGGGCATAACATTTTCTTGGTTTTCTGCATATGGTGATTGTTCCAAATGATCCTATAAATTTCACCTAACTTGGATGTTTATGGTAAGAGTTGCCACTATGGGTGGATAGCCGCATATATCTCAATCTTTGTTATGTGTAAACTACAGTGAGGTTGGAAAAATTTCCTTGTCTATTTTGTGATCTAGATTCTCACTAAGGTATAAGAAGCATAATGTACCCAAGGATATGAGTTTTCAAGGTCATTGTGGGTTCAATATCTTTCCTTCGACAGATTCTGATATAATAAAAGGAAGGTGACTATTTTGTTATCTTGGCTTCTATGCCTTGATACCTAAGTCTATTTTTGACATTCCAATAAATATAGTATTCATATTGTCATAATATCAGTGGGTATTAGTGATGGTTGTACTATCAAGTGGTATCCATTCTGAAAAGCGCCCAATGATGATAAAAATGTTGCAATATTTGCTAATCAGTGACAAGTCCTAAGAGTCTGCATATAGCTACATTTAAAGGTTGTATGATGCATTTTGAAGGAAATAAAAACATTTGGGAGTTTGTGCTCAAAAGTGATTTCTATATTTCTTCTTCTAAAAATAAATTTAATTACATCCATCCATATTACTGATATATATATCGTTGCACATTCATAGCATACATTTTACATTCATAAAAAGAATAGTAGGAAAATAAAAAAACAAAGCATCCATGTATTGCATTTTTTCTTTTACATCCTAAAGTGCATCCATATATTCTACATTGCATATAAAAAGCTCAAAAACATACATTTGCATATTCACATAATATCATTTAAAACATATTTATATCAGTAATAACTCAACACATGCATAAAGTGATGTCATCATCTAAATCTAACTCATCAAGAAACCAACATATCATCACATGTGCAAATAACTCTATCAAAGAAAAAAGACAATCATAAGACATATCAGGATGAGAAGTTGCATATATGTGTGTCTGAACATGGTACAGATCAAACAAAATGTGGCATGAAGAGTATCAACACATCAAGGAGTTAGAATGAATCAGATATATATGTGTGTGTATGTGTCATGTAAAAAAAGAGGATCTCAGCAGGATCCAGATATACAATATAAACTCAGATATACAAGATAAGACAAACTATCTCAGCTCTGGCCTCCCCCTCTCCCTGATCTGGAGGAGGAGGAGAAGGAGGTACAAATGGAGGTGGAGGAGGCATGGCCCCCTCTGACTGTTGGGCCAACCGTGAAAATGACACCGCTCTTTGCCCCTCTTGCATTGTCGCATGATAAAGAGCATAGTAGTAAGTGGCCCTCTGTCCCAAATGTGTGGCTGTGCGAGCCTGTATATCTCTCTCTACTCCAAGTTTCTCCATCTGCCTGTCCCTATCTGCAAGAAAGGCATCTGATATGGAAATCCTAGACTTTGTTGTTGTGGCTTTTGCCTCTAGAGCTGTGATATGTGCCCTCATCTACTCTCTCTCCTACTCACACTACAAAAGAGTGTCACCATCTCTGCCAAATCCCCTGCCTGAATCCTATCTAGAAGGCCTATCCTATGATCTATTCTATCCTCTGTCAGGCTGTCTCTACTGCTACTACCTCTACTACCTCTGCTGATCTCCTATGAGTAATGGACCTGGATCTATCCTTGGAGCCATAAATCTAAATCAGGTGCGCCAACCCTCTCCACTCCCACTAGCAACATCTGCATGGCTGCCCATGGCACCACCACCCCTATCATCTCCACCATCATCCCCCTCATATAGAGGAGGATGCCTACCATCTCTACCTCCATCCCTACCGTCGTCCCTGCCTCCATGTCTATCGGCACCCCTATCCCTCTGAGCTCCTCCTCTCCCTCTAACGGGACTGTCCTCTGGATCATAATCTAATGGCTCATCTATGTGAGGAATAATCTCCTTAGGCACTGTGAAATGAGGAAATAGATGTTGGAGCATCTCTGCTATGTACCCATCCGAGCACCCTGCATCTGTAACATCCAAGTGGAGATCCCAATCTACACCGACCATGTCTCTGATCTCTTAACAAAAGGTCTCATATACCAAATGGGCTCCCCATAACCGTGTCTCATCTTGGATTTGGGCATATACGGTAATGTCTTGTGTCCTTCCCTGAACTCAGCCATACTATCTCATGACTTGGGTATGAACAAATCGCTCTACAATGTATCTCGTCCTCTCGATGAGGTATCTACTCTAAAATAAATATGGAACCTGTCGAGAATCCGAGATCCACTCCTCACAATCTAAATATGGTCGCTAAATGACCTGTGTCATATCATCAAAAAGTCGGCGCCAGTACTCAACCTTACCCAGATGGGGCTGTTGAAGAAGACCTGCATACGTATATACATAGGCCTACGCAGGTGCTCTTTGTCTATCTACAATCAGCCGTGTAATAGGGATGTGTTCCTAGGCCCATATCTGAAGGATCAAGATACCCATAGTCATACTACTGGTATAATGGTACATGATCTCATGCAGTTCATTGTACATATGAGATAAGATACAACTCCCCCATGCAAATCTATCTCTACACAACCATCTTCTCTAACATATCCACCCATCCTATGAGGAATCCATGCTATCCTCTATCTGGCATAAGAATGTCACCAATCAAACTTGCTAAGTACACAGATAATTGACCATAATGATTGACCATGTACTCCCATAAGAGGTATCTCTGATCGATGGTATCATCCTGGAAGTATCATCGAGCAACACCAATCACCATGTCAAACATCACCTCAAAATTTACCTCATAACCAATCATAGGCACATGTAGTATGCGCCATACATCCTTCAGAGTAACTGTCATCTCCCCGGTTAGGAGATGGAAGGTGTTGTGCTCTGAGTGCCATCTCTCAGCAAGAGCAGTCAACAACCCTTGATTTACCCCTATATTGGGTAAACCTATCAGAGACTGTAATCCACAACAGATAATTGTCACCCACTCATCATCTGAGAGCAGTCTAGACAAGGCCAACACATGTGTTGGATATGTGCCATGAAATGTGACTACCTCAAACTGGGCCTATTTTGACAAAAACAAAGATAAATCATTGTCCTATCTACAAAAATGATGCAGACTCCTAATCAGCTAAATAATTCAAGGTCTGTGACAAGCAAACAGGTTGAAATGGATAAAATCCTAAGTCTACTAACAAGATGCAACCTTGGACAGACAAGATGCGATCTCTTTTACTGGATGCGATCTTGGAAAAATAAGATGCGATTGAGACCACAGGGTACGATTTTCAAAATACAGGATGCAACCCCAAATGCAGGGTAAGATCTTCAATGGACAGGGTACGATGCAACACCAAATTTCAACTCAAAACAAGGCAAAAACAAACAAATGGGATGCGATCCAGGAAAACCTGGATGTGATGAAGAAATCCAGGAAAACCAGATGCAACATGGGTTTGACAGGTTGTGATCCAGAATACCGGATGTGACTCAAAATTAAAAGGGTTGTACAAGCTACAAAAATGCATGAAAATCAAATTTGTGAAATTCACAAGGCAGTTTTACGAGCACTTACCGGAGATGGGTAGTTGTCCGGGTGCTAGTGTCGATGGCTCATCTCAAAATGATGCTTCCTCACAGGGACCACCATCTTCTCTGAAGAGCTCTCAGAATTACTATGGATAAAAGTGAAAATGAATAGTAAAATGGTAATTTGTGAGGCTTATATTGGTCTTTTGAGCTATTTAGGAGTTTTGAAACTCCTCCCAGGCAACTAAACCTCCATTTTTGTTCTCTTTTTGATCAATTGGGAACCAAATCAAAGGTGCCAAGGGTATTTTATGCAGCACAACAACATTTTTGTGACAACTCCTGAAAATGAAGAATTGCTTTTGAAAAATCCGTCCAAATTGCACATTTTATCATAAATCTTGGTCTAACATCATTTTATCAATCTCACCACCCATATTTCCACGTAATTAACTTGGTTACCATATGTTTATTCTTAAACACCCTCTCTTTTTCCACTTCTTCTACTCCATTCTTTCTTGCCCTAACCGCTTCCTGCAAGTGATACATCATTTCAACAAAGGAATTTTATTCTTTTCCTTCAATTTTGTTCCCGAAGGGGCATAATCACACTATCATCAATTAAATTTTTTCTTTAAACAACATTAAAATGACTTCGTTATCAAACAAACTAGGGGCATGATAGTTTCCTTAACTAAGTTAGAACTATTGGATAGAAAGCTTTGGTTCTCATAAGACGGATATCTTGTGTTTCCTCATTTTAAAAGATTCTTACTAAGCTCCTGGCAGCTTCATACTAACTTTTGTATGACAACCAAGTTCAAAGTCAATTCTATCAGTTTAGTTCAATCAAGTGTGAGACTGATCTCACCAACATTTCGTTTGACAACCAAGAACAAAATTCTCAATCTTTCTGAAGTCAAAATCAAAAACTTTCTTTGAATCAACGCGTTGCTCGCACATCTATTCAAAGAGGGGGAAATGTAACCACCTGGATTTGGTCTGTTCCGACTATAACCCTATTTTCCCTAAGTATGATCATACCCCCAATTATGTCATGACAATGTTACTTTGGCATAATTCATTTTAAATCAAATTTAATGTCCTAGTTGATTTTTATCACTGAATTATATTAACTATTATAGCCATACAATTCAAATCAATTTAAACCAATTAAATCAAATCAAATTCATATATGGCTATAGTATTTAATTATAAAGGAATTAAATAAACCCCTAAATAATTCGCTCACTTGCAAATGAACCCACTCCCCTAGCCTAATTAATTTAATTAAATTGGATATAGTCCTATTGATTATTAAAAAGCAATTAATTGTTTAAATAAATAATATCCTATTTTTGAATGAATTAAATAAGTTTAAATTATTTCATATATATTCCCCTAAACCCCAACCTAACCTATCTCAACCACTTCTACCCTGGGTTCTAACCCATCCCAACCTATTCCCCCCATGCTAATATAATTCTAATCCCAATTCTATCCTAACCCACCTCCTAATGTTGTCACATTCCATTAAGGAATGATTAACAACTCCACCCACTTGAGAAAGTCAAGGAAACTCAAGATTCCTTCCCTCATGTCCACTTTCTCAAGCCACTCTCTTACACCCTTCTCATGCATCTATAAGGCTCTCTTTAATGCCTTATTAATGAATATTCCTTAAGCCCATGTCTCCACCATGTCTATTGAATGCCTTTGGCATTTATTGCTCTTACACACCATTAATGAGTTCTTCAACTCCATTAATGCACCTTGTCCCCTTATCTCTCCTCATTATTCTATAAATAGAAGGCATTTTTGAGAGAAAATAAGCCTTCATCTCATATTGAAAATGTATTGTTATGCTACTAGGATTCATCTAGATTCATGTTTCATTTAGCTTTTCATGTTTAGGCGTTATTATTATCTCCATTTGAGCTAGAATGCATTGCTTAATGATTAAATAGCTTGTTTTAATTCAAATCTTTCATGCTAAGTCATATATGTCACTAATAGTAGCATAATCTAAGGGCTATTATGTTATTAATCACACTCTTCTTAGTTAGAAAGCAATAGGTCGATATTAGTTGGTTTTACATGCTCATCTAACCCCTTTTTAGCTAATGCAATGATCTATTGAAGTGTTGTGTCTTTCTTAAATAGGTACAAAAATCACACACACATAACAATCAAAGCACCATATTCCCTTGTTATCACAAACAAATGTTCAAGAATCAGAAGTGGAATAGGAAAAAGTGGATAATCCTCTAGAGGTTAAACAAGGAGGGGAATATAATGAATAAGCACATTTAGAACAAGAAGAAGGAAGAAGCAGGGAAGAAGAAGCTATTATCTCAAAAAATCTTGAAGAGTTACCTTCTATGAGACAACAACAAAGTATACATCCTAACTGGGGGCAATTGGTGATAATTTAACATATCCTGGATCTATTGCACTTTGATCCACAAATGGCTAATAGGGTGCACCAGATAACTATTGCTGAATTTCTAGATTGATTTGATAACAATATTTTAGACTCACGTGATTATGAATGGGATCACATGTCTGATGTTACCATGGATATTGGATAGATGTGATCCATAAATTTGCACCTTTACTGGAAAGGGGAGAAATTTCTAACACTATCCACAATACAAATATTGTCACATAATTGGATGAGGTGGTAATGCCTAGTATAATTGATGTAGACACAAGCCTCTTAATAGAACAAGAGGAGTACCAAAGGATATTAGAAAACTTTGATAGAATGAGGGAGAGAGAAGAAGGATAAATCTCAAATGTTAGGTCACTGGAGTTAGGTTCACATAACACTAACAATGACACTAATAATGACGATTCGACTCTTAATGATCTAAACACTATAGAGGCTAACTTAATAGAACTTTTCTTATTGGTTAATAGTTTTGACACTAACATGGTGTTGTCCTTAGAATCCTCTGAATCACTATCCTTGGTAAACCTTGAACTAATTTACTGGACCGAATTAGAGCCTACAACTATAATGAACTTTTCCAACGAATACACTTTGGCCTGCTATCTGAATGCTTGTGAACCCTATCCTTCTTCCAACAATGAAAGAAGCATGAGTATGACAAAGGAGGATACTATTGTTTCTTAATACTTTAATCAAACATTGTTTCTCAACACTCCATTGGATTGCAATTATTGATATTATTTATCTCACTGACTTAGACATAGATATACATTGCTAAAATCCAAGCTTTAATTGATGATTTCTATTCTATGTTTGAATGATGAATCAAAGGTGTTCCTAAATGCCACATAAACACATATATATTGATCTTGATTTGATAATGACTCTTTTAATGTTCCCATGATGTTTCAAACTAGGGGCATATAAGTGGTTATGAATTTTATTTGTCTTATTATCAATTGTTTCTTTTTATGTCTTCCGAGTTACTCCACGACGTCTATTAAATGACAAAGATTCACAAGGACGGGGGGCATAAAATTTTCTTTGTTTTCTTCTTGTGGTATTGCTTCAATAATACTACAAACTTCACCTAATTTGGATGTTTATGATAAGAGCTTCCAACATGAGTGGATAGCTGCATATATCTTAATCCTTTTTATGTGTAAGCTACGGTGAGGTTGAATCAATTTCCTTATCTATTTCTAAACAACTTCTAAGTAAGGTGTACGACATATTATGTACCCAAGGATATGAAAATTAAGGGTCATTGTGGGTTACATATCTTATATAACACACGAACAGAAGATGATTCTTAAATCAAAAGGAGATAACTGACAAGTCATCCTGGCCTCTATGCCTTGATGCTTAGTTTTATTTTTGACATTGCATCTAATTAAGATAGTATTCATACTTCCATGGTATTAGTGATAGTTGTACTAACCAATGATTTCCATTACACAAATTCCCTATGATGATAATATTCTACATGTAAAAAGATCACTGTCAGTCCTAGAGGTTTGCATTTAAGTCTGCATAGTTCATTTGGCAGTATAAGTACTTGAGCTCAAAATGATTTCCTATTTCATTCAAATCCAAGTTGGCTACTTAATCTATGTACTTATATATTCTTGTCGTTGCATATCCATAGCATATCCATTGCATTCATTTTGCATTCATAATTGGAAAAGTGAAAAATAAAATAAAAACATAAATCATTCAAGTATTGCATTTTTACATCCTAAGTGCATCCATACATATATTTGTATAAATAAAATTTAAAAAACATACATCTGCATATTCACATAGAATCATTTAACACATAGATATATATCAGTGAAAAGCAAAGAGAATAAATGATGTCATCACATGAACATATAATCTAAATCATCACAAAGACCATGTACATCATCAAGTATGAATCAATCTAATCGTCTATCACATACAACAACTATCAAAAGGAAAACAATGCACATATCATAATCAAAAGATTTCATCTCATATATATTAGTGGATATCAGATAAAAAATATGGGAATGTCTAAACAATATCAGGAGATCAGGATCAAAATATACAAATGAATCAGGTTTTAGAAGTACAATAAATGATCACAGAAGGATCAATATACAAAATCATCAATGATCAATGATATCAAGACTGACTCCCACCCTCAGCCTGATTGGGGGGAGGAATATGTGGTGCATATCCTTGTGGAGGAGGTGGTGGCGGCATGGCTCCCTCTGACTGTTGTGCTTTGACAAAATATAAAGGTGCTCTCTGTGGCTGTGGAACAACTGTGTAATATAATGCAAAGTAATACACTGCTCTTTGTCCCTAATGTGTAGTTGTGTGAGCCTGAAGATCTCTCTCATCTCTCAACCTATCCCCCTGCTAATCTCTCTTTACTCTGAGAGCACCTAGCTACTAATATCACTCTGATCTCAATGTCTCAAGTTGCTTGTCCTTATCTACTAGAAGTGTCTCTAGCATAGTGATGTGAATCTCTCTCACACTATGATAAAGGATCTTTGTCTCTGCTTGTGTCTTTGCTGGTATCTCTAGGAGGATCCTATCCAGGTGGACTACAACCACTACTCTCACATATTTGCCTCTGTCTTGATGGTCTCTTCCATTGTTATTATCTTGTCAAAAGTGGACCTAGATCCCTGCGTGGAGGAATGACCCTAACACGAGTACACCTACCCTCCACTCCACCTCCTATCATCTCTGTCATCACCCCTGTCATCATGGTCATGTCTCTGACCTTTGTCTGTAGGAGGGCCTCTACCACCTCTCTCACCCCTCTCATCTCAACCACCTCTTCCTACTCTACCTCCACCTCTCACATGACCGTCATCTGCATGATCATAATCTAAAGCATCCTCAAGGTGTGGTGTAATCTCATCTGGAGCAATGAATCATGGGAATAGATACTGAACAAGGTAAGCTCTAAACTCATTAGTAACCCCTTCATTCGCCACATTGTCCCGATAGTCCCAACCAACTGCAACCATCTGAAGGATCTCTCTCTGCATAGTCTCATAGGCCAAGCGAGCACACCATTGTGGCTCCTCATCCCAAATCTAGGCATATACTATAATATCCCAAGGAATACCCTGTATCCTTCCATACTGTCGCAACACTTGGGTAATGACAAATCTCTCAATGACGTATCTAGTATGTCCAATTAGATATCTACTCTAAAGAAATGTGGCATCTACCACCAATCTGATCCCCACTCCTCACAGTCTAGGTATGGTCACCACTTGACCTCTGTAACATTGTCTAGAAATTGATGCCAATAGTCCAGCTTACCTAGGTGGGCCTGTTGGACATAACCTGGATACATGTATATGTAAGGATCCCTAGGAGTCTATTGTCTATCAACTATCAGTCGTGTCACTGGGATGTAGTCCCAGGCCTAGATCTAAAGAATCAGAATCACAACAACCATA
Source organism: Thuja plicata (assembly GCA_018584345.1). NCBI lineage: Eukaryota > Viridiplantae > Streptophyta > Pinopsida > Cupressales > Cupressaceae > Thuja > Thuja plicata. The sequence continues at coordinate 609,976 of MU228201.1, read as the reverse complement.
CTCTGAGAATACTTGTAGACAATATCGTAGAGCTCTTTGTACATGTGGGATAGAATGCAACTACCCGAACCAAATCTATGATTAGAACCAATCATCTACTCTAACATCCCTACCCAACCACACATAAAACCATGTTGTCCTTGATCAAGCATTAGAATACCTCCTATCAGTCCCGCCAGAAATACATGAAGGTGATTTTACTGAGGTAACATATAATCCCAGGTAAGATATCATCATGCAATAGAAGGATTAGCAAAGAATCGTTGAGCATTTGAAATAGCCACTGCTAAACATGACTTGAAGTGAACCTCATGACCCATCACAGGAATGCACATAATCTGCCACACATCCTCCAAAGTTACTATCATCTCACTGGTAGGAAGGTGGAAGGTGTTGTTCTCTTAATTCCATCTCTCTGCAAGAGTAGTCAATAACCCTCGATTTACCCTAATGTCATGTAAATTGATCACGGAATATAACCCTAAACGACTGACAATCTATCGCTCTACATCAGTCAAGGAGCTAGATAAAGAGAGAACATGTACAGGCTGGGGTCCTCGGAAGGATACCACAGGGAAATAAGTTTTTTAGGCAGAAATCAGGGAATTACATCAGCATTTCAGCTACACAAAGGATTCACAAGATCTAACAACTAGTCTTTATAAGAACATAGAAGCAAAATAGTCAAAATTGATATTCTAAACATTTTTACTAGAAATGATCCTATTTTTCCCTGTTGCGATCCTATTTTTACAATATGCAATGGGGAAAACCATATGCAATCCTATTTTCATAGGATGTGACTCTATTCATGATTGGGTCAATATTAACCACATGCGACTGACTGATGGATGACATGATGTGATCCTGTTTCCACGGGATGTGATCCAAAAAAAATTTCTTTTCTAGATGTGACATGGGATTAACTAGATGCGATCTGGAACCCCATATGTGATTTAAAACTCATTTGGCTATAACTAGAGCAAAAAGCATAAAAAATCCAAACAGAAAGTGTAAAAAGATAGGTATCGATGTACTCACCGGGGGTGCGTAATGTTTGGGTCGCCCATGATGATGCACAAGCTCAAATCGATGCCTCTCAATGGGGACCACCATCTTCTCTCTAGAGATCAGAAAATTACAAAGGGTAAAAGTGAAAATGAATGGGTAAAAAGTCATTTTTGAGGTTTATATTGACCTTTTAGGGCTAAACAGAAGCTCTGGAACCCTAAGTAGACTATCGATACTCTATTTGATTCTTCCCAGATCTATCAGGAATGAAATCTAACACCCATATAGTCTCAATCATACCACGGTAAAAAATTTATGACAGTCTCCACCAAATGCAGAATTGATCTATACATGCCAAAAATGATCTGCAAGCTTTATGAAATGGTTTTCAAGGTTCTTTGTCAATAAGCTGCACATGACATCTTTCAAATCTTGGTCGTACATCATTTTGTCATGCTCATAATTAAATTTCAAAGTAGTCAACTTGGTAAAATTGTTTTTCCTCTTAACACAGTTCTGCTCCATCACCCAGTATAATTGATTCTTCATTGATCCAATTGAGTGTTTCATTGATCTATCATTCTAAAGAGGGATTTCATCACTATTTCCTTCAATTTTTTTCCTGAGGGGGCATGATCACAATTAAAATCAATCAATTTCTTGCTCAAAAAGAAAAACTGACTTCAACATCAAAATACTAGGGGCATGGCAGTTTCCTTCAATCAAGTTGGGACTGTTGGATAAAAGGCTTCAATGCAAAACATGCTAGATATTAATGCCTACAATCTCTCAGATCTTTATCAATCTCTCAACAACTTTTTACTACCCTTCATTTGATCAAGTTCAGAGTCAGTACTATCAATTCTTGTTCAATCAAGTTCTAAATTCATATCTCAAGCTCTCAGTAAGCTTCGTACCAATCTTCGTTCGATCAAGTTCAGAGTCAGTATTATCAATTCTAGTTCGATCAAGTTCATAATTGATATCTTTTAGATCAGGGTTCAATCAACCTTTGTTTGATCAAGTTCAAAGTCGATACTATCAGTCTTAGTTTAATCAAGTTCGATATTGGTATCATCAGCTAAATTTCATTCAATCAAGTTCAGAATTATTGAAATGTTCTGAAGTCAACATCAGATATTCTTTGAATCAATGCATTGCTCGTGTATCATTCAAAGAGGGGCAAATGTAACCACCCTAAACTGGTTTACTCTAACCAAGGACCCTATTTTCCCTAAATGTGATCATACCCTCAATTATGTCAATCCCACTATCCTATTATTGGCATAATTCATCAAAATCAAAATAATCTCTCAAATAAATAAATCAATCCCATTAAAATTCTTGGCTAAAGTAATTAATTAAAAGGGAATTAATAAATACTCTCAAATAAAAACTCATCACTTGCACATGAAAATTCAATCCATGGACCAATGAGAGTTCACTCACATGGATCAACTAAGTTTCAATCCTCACCTCTCCTCATGGATTGGTCTCAACCCTCCATTTCTCATTCTCCTCCATAAAAGGACTGGTTTTTGAGCTCAAAGGGTCCCAATTTTCAGAATTGTGATTTCAATCTTATGCTGTTAAATTGATTTCATGTTTTGAGAAATAATTAGAGAACATTTCATTTGTGCTTTAATGAATCATTGAACTATGTTTTTTAGCTTGAATTGCATACAAACTAGCTCGATTTTACATTTGAATCTTCCATTCTAGGATGGAATGTGTCACTGATCTAATGCATAATCTGAGGGCAAATTCATGATTTAGATCACACTATTTCTAGATAGGAAGAAATATGTCAATTTCTTTGGTTTCCTTGTGCTTTCCAATTGAATTTCTTACTTCTAACCATTGATATAATGACATATTGAAGTGTTGTGTTGTAGCTTTGCAGGTACAATATTTACACACACAATAACTAATTAAATGATTGAGATTAAAACATGATGAAAATAATTAATGCGACTACCTTATTGTTATTTGAGGATGTTGATATGGTATGTCTTTGCCTTGCCATCTGCGGGTGTTGATATGGTTTAGTAGAGCTTCCTTGATGAGAGAAGGATTGTTCAAAGTTGCATGGGCCATCTTGTTCCATGTAATGACACTCCCACTCTTGAGCCTCTTCACCAAACCTTTGTAGCACTGAGTAGTGACCCTACATTCCTAGAGTGTTGTTGTGTTCTCTCTGGATGTTGGATCCCATGTTGAGTGTTCTCTATGTATGATTACGTTCAAGTCTTGTATATTGCACTGGTCCACATGTTGAGTGATCTCCATGTGTCCCGTATATGCATATGTGTGGCGTGTGTTAGCCACCTCTTTCTTGAGTGTTTTCCTTATGTTTGTGGCTGAGCTACTATCTCCGCGAGCACGGTGTGGTGGGCTTGCAGGTTCTACATGGTAGGGTGGCATTGCACTACTATACCATTGCTAGAGACCAACGTACATGGATGAACTTCCTCCAGACTCAAAGTGTTCGAACATTGAGTGCTCCATGTTACGCTTCATTTGACTCGTGTTGGACATACTTAGATGTTCTTTCACTTATGTACTTAGAGTAGTTTCATTGATGAACATGTATTTTATCTTTATATGGATGTGTACATATGTGACCTTAGAGTATATTAATGCTTTATTATCTTCATGGCATTAGAATATGCATCATATTGATACTTGATGTTGTACACCTGGATCTAAATCTATAAAAGTCTCGAGTCAACGAGGGGTTAGTAGCACCGATTCACAATAGGGGAAATTGATAAGAAACAAGATACTAATAACGAAACTACAAATCAATAAAATATACAATAAAATAAGAGGAAAACAAATGAATGCAAACCCAATTGCTTGAAGCTTCTATTGTCTCTCTCTACTCCTTATGAAATTTTGTTTGTGATGCTTAGTATTGGTGTGGGAAACATCTATGACTTGGGAGCGTCGAGAATATGATATTGAATTGCTTTGTGATCGCAAGATGGCTTGATGCTTGAACCAATCTGACAGAGTAATGGCACACAGGAGCTTGAAATCATGGATCCTTCAAATGGTTATGAAGGGTTTGTTATATAGGAATTGAGAATGAGATGAATGGTTGAGATCAATCCCAGAGATAGGAAGATGAACGGTTGAGATCAAAGGGAACTAGAGAAGCCATCAGTAAACTCCACCTCTTCAACTGAGAGAGAGGAGATAGAGTTTGGTTAACTAAAGAGCTAATTTTGAGTTACTTTTTAGAACTGAAGAGGTGGGTGGAGAAACCCATGTGAACTGAAGAGGTGGGTGGAGTAACCCATGTGATCTAATTAAAGTTATCTCTTTGAAGATAAATGCATATTTAATTCATTTTTTGAATTTAAAGTTTTCAACATGTGAGATAATTGAATTTTTTTTTTATTTAGAATTGCATTATTTGAATTGAATTAAATTAATTTAATTGGAAGAATTTAATTAGTAAGTTTAAATATTTCAATTTAAACTTTAGGAAATTGAATTTAATTAATTAATTAATAGAAATTAATCAATTAAGGTTAATTAATTAAATAAAATTAATTATTTAATTAATTTTGGTAATTTGATTGGATGATTTGGGAAATGAATTTAGAAGAAAATAGATGATTAATTAATAATTAGATAACCTTGTATACATGGAACAATAGAAGGAAAGGATATAGCTATATTGTTGAGAGATTAGATAGATTTTTAATCAGAGGGGATATTTGTATAATCAATAGGGCCATTACAGCAACAATACTTCCATATGCTAGATCAGATCATTACCCCATACTGCTCGAATTAAAGGAACAACAGAAACCAATAAGGTGCTCCTTTAAATGTGAAAATATGTTGTTCTTGGATGAGAGTTTTATGGAGAAAATCAAACAATGGTGGCAAGAAGAGTTTTTTGAAGGATCTAGAATGTTTTGTTTTGTCACAAAACTAAAAAGACTAAAATAATTAAATGGAACAATGAAAGCTTTATAAACATATTTAAGGAAAATTTAGAAAATGAGGAAGAAATCAGAAAATTAAACATAAAAATTATAGAAAAAGGAATGAAGGATGAAGAATATAATAAAGAAAAAGAGTTATTAAATAAATAAGAATCTATTTTAGTGAAAGAAGAAATATTCTGGAAACAGAAATCAAGAGAAACTTGGTTAAACACTCGAGATAAGAACACCAAATTATTTCATACCAGCACCTTAAATAGACACAATATAAACAGAATTACTAAAATCCAAGATGAAAGGGGTTTAGAGATTGAGTGCCCAATTCAAATTGTAGAAATTGTCAATTACTATTCCAAGATACTAAATAATTATGAATTCTCGGATCTTGAGGCTCAAAATGAAATGCTAAGGGCAATTCCTAGAATTCTCACTGATGAAGACAACAAAAACCTCAAGAAGAGATTTACTTTGGAAGAAGTCAAAAATGCTTTTTTTCACTAAACTCGGATAAATCTCCAGGACCGGATGGCTTTTAGGCTTTCTTCTTGAAAAAAATGTTGGGACATCATTGGGAATGAGTTATGAGAAGCTATTGAGGCTACTAGGAACTCAGGAACTTTGTTAACAAAAATTAACAATACTTTCTTAGCACTTATCCCAAAGAAAATAGACTCATCATCTCTTGGAGATTATAGACCCTTCACACTTTGCAACACTATAAAAAAGATAATCTCCAAAGCCCTGGCAAACAGACTTAAAAATATAACCCAGAAGCTCATATTAGAAGAATAAACAGGTTTTGTTCCAAATAGATCAATATACGATGGAATAATAATAATACAAGAATTGATACACTTAGTACAAACTAATAAAGATCCATGTATGTTAATGAAACTAGACATCCATAAAGAATATGACAAGGTCGATTGGAGATTTTTATGGAAAACTATGCGAGCTTTTGGTTTTACCCATCAATGGGTTAATTTAATATTTAATTGTATATCGACCCCAAAATTTTCAGTCTTAATAAATGGGACACCTGAAGATTTTTTTAATTTATCAAGAGGTATCCAAAAAGGGGACCCTATGTCCCCCTATCTCTTTATAATTATGGCTGATGCCTTTGGGAGGGAAATTAAATTAGCACAACTTGAAAGAAACATTAAAGGGGTCAAAGTGACCGACGAGGTAGAAAATGTTACTAACCAACAATTTGCAGATGATACCATATTACCTGGAGAAGCTTTGTGCTCCGAGGCTTACCAATTTAAAAAAATCATTGACACATACTCGAAAGTATCTGGTCAGGAAGTGAATGTGGAGAATTCTGAGATTTTTTTCTTGAATACTATCACTACTACATTTGGGGCCAAATTTCGACAGAAGTTTCTGACAGGTAACTTTTTCTTACGAATTTGGTGTTTTTTTTTGTAATAGGCCCCGATGATGTCGGTATTCCGATGGGTGTTTAATTGACCATCAGAATTCTGACAGATTCAGGGTATACATTAAAAAAAAAAGTGAAATAGCCTCATCATTTTTATTTTGATTGGAGAGCGGGAGAAAAGGAGTGACAGCTGAGCGCGGGAGAAGGTATGTGATTTCTTCATCTTTCGAGCCTCTGGCATCATATTCGAATGCATTTCATTTTATTGTTGAGGGAGTTGCTCTCTAAAATGACCGCATTCTACTAGTGTCATGCCCTAGCCAGTACTTTATATCTATTGTTTGATGTTATTGGTGCTTGTGCTCAAGGATATCGATTCACTGTATTCAAATGTTTGGATTCACGTTTGTTGATATTACTGGCATATGTGTTTAATGATGTCATTGTATATTTCTATCACTTAAATGACCGCATTCTACTGGTGTCATGCCCTAGCCTATGCTTTAAATCCATTATTTGATGTTATCAGTGCTTGTGCTCAAGGATATCCATTTTTTTGAAATGTTGACTATGGTTATCAAATGGACAGCCCGTGAGCTTCTAGCTAGGTGTCATTTGTATTGATAGCTTAGGGCATCAAATGTATTGTATCATT
>MU228201.1:540742-557044 GCA_018584345.1 Thuja plicata | reverse complement strand
ACTGTTAGACATTTGTTTGAATATTAAGGATACTTTAACCATAAATACTCTTACTTTTTTAGATCTCTAAGTTGCTATTTTCATTATACTAACTGGCAGAAAATGATCACATATGGACAACTTACTTCTAAAATGGGATGTAAAACTCATAATATCACAACATTAATGAAGGCAAAGTAAACCTAATGATTCCTTTCTTCATTTATATTAATAAGTGGGATATGAATAAGCTTAGTTCAAGGACAAAAAAATTTCTGGAACAAACTAATGGAGTATTGCATGTCTGAATTGTAGGGTTCATAAAGGTTTTATTCAGATACAAAGCAATTACACAAAGATAAATATATAAAAGTTGCTTATGCTTTCTCAAACATATATCTATCTATATTTATATATAAATATGTACCTACATAAACATATATATAGGCTAACATAGAAATATATTGACATATATACACACACACACACACACACACACACACACACACACCCCAATATAAATGCATAAATACGTACTTCTTGAGTTATACATCAACTGTTAGACATTTTATGGTATATTAATGTTTTTTTTTTACCAAAAATACTTTCTCTTTTATAGATCCATAAAGCTGCTATTTTCATTATACTAATTGGTAGAACTAAGGTTATTAAATAGATTAATTTAAGGCATATTAACTATTCAGACTTCAGTAATATGACTAACCAAATCAAAGTTAGAGATATAGTTTGCTAGAGTGGTGATATGTGTGCAGGAAACAGACAATGGAAATTAGCTACAAAGAATGTAATTAAGGAAAGACAGATGGAACAAGTACATAAGCTAACAACCGAGGGTGTCTAATAACAAAAATCTCATGTAAAATCCTTAAGAAAGTGATTAAGGGGTTGTCCTTAAAGCTTTGTACATGAAGGAATGCCTTCATAATTTTTCTTGTAAAAGAGGGAAAACTCTCATAATTGTATATAGTACATATCTGGACCTTGGGTCCCAGGTGAGACTGGAGGTTTTCTTCTCCATTCTTTCCTACCAGTGCCCGCAGAGAATGAAGACATTTGTAATTTATCATGATAAATAAAATATACGAGCTCCTGCCTATTACCGATAAAAAAATAAAAAAATAATTATATAACCATTAATTAATATATGAAAATTAGTATTTCTAATGTAAGGTCACAAGTATGTCCATTTTAGGGTGTCTACAGATGTTCTTGATTATTATCCTAGTTGTCTTATGTTTTCATTTATGTATCTTGATGTAATTGAGTGACCATGGCCTCGATATGTGTGTATCTGGTACTCCTCGGTGTGGAGCTAGATGCTTTTAAGCCACATGTTGGAGTCAACATAGACTTAATTGTATTCAACTATAATTTCTTGCATTCTTAGACTAAATTATCCAATCGACATCTGTGTCTGATCATGGACATCTCCACCTCTCTGGCCTGACGTCTGCATCTGATCATTGTCATCTTTGTCTTAAATTTTTACCTCATAAGGTCTTTTTCTGTGGATCATCGTTTGTGTAGATCAATGTCTCTACATATTATTTGACGTCTCTGACTCACTAGTCTGAGACTTATTCTTCTTCAGAAGTTCACCATTCACCAATTGGCATTTGCGCAACCCAATCGATGTCTTTGCCTGACCATTGACATCTTTTCCCAGTTTGGTTTTGCAACTAGTTTTTGGAGCTGGGTGATGTTCTTAGGCTTTTGGTTTGGTTCCTTGTGTGTTCTTGGATGTACTTCAGGCCCCGATAGACCAATTCCAACACTAGGACCATGCATAAAATGTAACATTTAAGTATAAGATTCATTTCTTATACTTAAGTTACATTTTATGTATATGCTTTCAGGATGTTTGGGAGTGGTTTCAACTTCATAGGAGTTAAGATAAAGATTCTATATTTTGAGAGTTTTTAGGAAATTTTAGACTTAGCTAAATTTCAGGAATCAACATATTATCTTCAGTATGATTCCCAATGGGCTATTGATTGTAACCTTAATCCCTTGGCTTATGCACGATAATTTAAGGATCATTGCTTGTTGTATTTTGTTTATGCTATGGTTAGTTGGTAATTAACATGTATGTTTAACCATGTAAGGAACATTTACTTTGAGCTTAAAACGAATATCAATTATATGGATTGAGGATGAAAATTAGTGTCCTCTTAATGTAGCCATGAGTTCTTGCTAGCCTAGGCTCTTGTGGTTAGTGGACAATGTCCAGATCCTTGAAGGAAACACTCAAAAACATGTGTTCTCTGTTCTGAGTGTATGTTTGGTTGTGTATGCCTCTCTCAATCATGATCCGTGGTTCCCAAGATTTCCAAAGGCAAGGGTTAGTAGCAAAGGTTTTACAATGATACAAATTAAGCACACAAGAACTACTAAAATGAATAACTTGAAGTGTAACCAATAAAATGTACAAGCAAAAGAAAGGAAAACAAATGAATGCAAACCCTGAAGCGCTTGAAGCTTCTATTATCTCTCTCTACTCCTTCTGAAATGCTATTCTTGATGCTCAGTATTGGTGTGGGCAGCATCTGTGACTTGAGAAGTGTCGAGAATTTGCTAATTGAAACGGGTGTGTGATCGCAAGATGACTTGAATGCTAGAACCAAATTGATGGAGTAATGGCGCACAAGAGCTTGAAATCCTAGATGTATGATCGCAAGAAGGATTGAATGCTAGAACCAATCTGACATAGTAATGGCGCACAAAAGCTTGAAATCCTGAATCCTTCAAATGGTTATGAAGGGTTTATTATATAGGAATTGAGGATGAAATGAATGGTTGAGATCAATCCCAGAGATAGGGAGATGAATGGTTGAGATTAAAAGGAACTGGAGAAGCCATCAGTAAACTCCACCTCTTCAATTGGTAAAGAGGAGATAGAGTTTGGTTGACTGAAGAGCTAATTGTGAGTTACCTTTTTGAACTGAAGAGGTGGGTGAAGTTACCCATGTGGACTGGAGAGGTGGGTGAAGTTACCCATGTGGACTAGAGAGATGGGTGGAGTAACCCATGTGATCTGATTGGAATTATCTCTTTGAAGATAAATAAATATTTAATTCATTTATTTAATTAAAGTTTTCAACATGTGAGATAATTGAATTTTTTTTTATTTAGAATTGCTTTATTGAATGAAATTAAATTAATTGGAAGAATTTAATTAGTAAGTTTAAATATTTGAATTTAAACTATAGGAATTGAATTTAATTAATTAATTAATGGTAATTAATCAATTAAGGTTAATTAATTAAATAAAATTAATTATTCAATTAATTTTGGGAATTTGATTAGATGATTTGGGAAATGAATTTAGAAGAAAATAGATGATTAATTAATAGATGAAAATTAGTGTTTTTAATGTAAAGTCGTAAGCCTGTCCATTTTTAGGTGTCTACATTTTCCCCTCCTTGATGCGATGTGACTTGTCGCAGTGTGTCAAAGAATTTTCAGATTTGATCTTGCCCCAGCTTGCCCCAGTGATAGCAAGTGGACTATATGCCCCCTCAACAAATTAAGCATAGAAAATGCATCAGATGAGCATTAATTTGTTGAAAAAGTGAATCACTATATGATGATGATGAATACATTCCTATGTTAGTTATGATGTTATTGATGATGGATGCATTGATTATATGATCTAATATGCACATGTTTTGGATTTTTCTTATGCAATAAATGGATGCAATCTACCATGCACAAAAATTTTGAGTAATGCATGTGTTAGTTAGAAGGAAGTTAGTTTGGAATGTGATCTCTGGGATTGATTGATAGATATGGAATGATAGAAAGGAAATTTTCACTTTTTTGATAGATATGATTTGATAGAAAGGATGAGTGTCCCAAGTCACTGCCCATGTTTCCAATATTTGTCATCATTGCATCTTTTTTTTTATTTTTGTGTTTTCTGAAATTTTGAAGAGAGTCCAATGTATCCAGATCACATACCACATGGATACTGCCATGACCTCTTGATAAGCGGACAGAGTAGAGAGATTGAATAGAAAAAGAACCTAGTGTACCCAAATATTGACCATCTGGGTTCAACTATGTTCCCTGTTTGAAAAGAAAGAGAGCCATAAGCACCCATATATTGACCATCTGGATACCGCTTTGTCCTCTGAATAAAAAACTTGAAAAAAAGAAACCAAGATAGAACTCCTATGCACCCAGAGTCCATCTGGATAACACCGCAAGCTCTTGATTTCTAAAAGGGAAAGCCAAAGAAAACAAGATAGAAGTCCTACACCCCTAGAGTCCATCTGGATAGCATCATGAGCTCTTGTTTGCAACATAAAGGGAAAGACCATAGAAACCAAGATAGAACTCTAACACACTTAGAGTCCATCTGAATAGCGCTGCGAGCTCTTGATTCTATAAACCAAGAAAGCAAATAAAAGAGAAGGAATGTCTAATTCTTTCCCAGGGTTAAGCTCAGATTATGGAACTGCGCAGCTGCTAGATAAATGATAGTGCCTACCGCATTTATCCTAAATCATCATGGCCCTAAAATTGAAGTGAACATTCAATAGCCAACAATAAAAGAAAATAAGTCATGATCTATCCTAACTACTCTCCTCACATGGTAGATCCTGGACTAGCGTAAGAACATAACTGCGAAATATAGACTGACATTTAATCGATTGACTAACCTAGTCAATATTTTTGGATGGTTCCTTGATGCAGTTGGATTCTCTTGATTGGCTTGACTCTTTTATAGGCTTGATTGGTTTGATTGCTTGAGTGTGTCTGGTTTCGATAATAGATTACTCATATAAGACTGACCTGTTTGGTTTGAGCATATCCATCACTGTGTAAGACAATTGATATGATTTGATTGATTGATTGTGATCGTGTTGGCAACTGACCAAGCTGTGTTAGATGGGCCCCATGTTGGTTCACAAAGCTCATGATTGTGACATTTGATAGATTAGCCTGGTCACCAATTGCTTGTTGTTTGATTTGATAGATTGATAAAGCTGTTTTAGATGAGCCCAATGCTGATTCACAAAGCTCATGATTGTGACATTGGTTAACTAGGTGTGATCGCCCTTTGCTCTCTTGATAACCGAGTTGGCTTTATTGCTTGGGATTTTGTAATTTTTTGATTGTTTTTGATGAAGATTGATTTTCTCAGGACATTTTGATCTTTTTAGGATTTTTTATGAGTTTTTCAATTTTTAGGGATTTTTTCAAGACATTTAGAATCACCCCCTAGTCTGGTGGACTAGTAGTAACCATGGGTAAGTGTTCGGTGCTCAAAGGGGAGTGTGCTTCTGGATATAGCTTGGGTATCCAGTCTTGCATTTGAAATGTTCTCAAACTCTTGGAGTTCATTGATGGTGAAGCTAGATTCGAACACTTGGTGCCTATTTGCCAGGTTTTCACCAAGGTACCTACTCAGTAGTGCCTATTTGCCAGGTTTTCACTGAGAGAGAAATTTTGTTTCTCTTTACTTTTTTATTTATTTTTTGGTATTTTCTGGATATGTAGATAGGTGCCTTAACCATAGAGTCCTCAAGGGTAGAACCTCTTAAGGTACATGTTGTTGATGTATCTGGGGAGTTGATATCCTTCTGGTGTCACTAGTATGAATGCACCACTCTAGGTAGAGCTGACAATGACAAATGGTCCTAGCTAGTTAGGCTCGAACTTTCCAGGTTTGACTCGCTCGACTTGGTTCTTTTGATTTTCCATGAGGACAAAGTCTCCTACCTCAAATGTTCGTGGCTTCACCTTCTTGTGATAGTTTCTTCTAAGGCAATTATGATAGCCTTGTAAGTGGTTGAAGGCATGCTTCCTTCTTTCATCTAGTAACTCCAGTTCACTGAGCCTTGCTACTCTGTAGTCTTCATCTGAAACCAGGTTCTTTAATGATATCCTCAGGGATGGGATTTCCACTTTGAGGGGTAATACCGCCTCTGATCCATAGACTAGGGAGAAAGGAGTGGCTCCTGTAGGTGTTCTCACACTAGTTCTGTATGCCCATAATGTGGGACTAAGCTGTAAATGCCAGTCTCACCCTAATTCATTCACTATTTTCTTCAAAAAATTTAAGATTGTCTTGTTTGTAGCTTTGGCTTGACCATTCCCTCAAGGATAATAAAATGAGGAGAACCCTTTCTTGATATGGAACTATTTGCATAGCTCTTCAACATCCTTGTTCTGAAAAGGTGTACCATGATCTGTCAGGATAGTTTGAGGGATCCTGTATCGACAGATAATGTGGTTCAATATGAACATTGCTATTTGCTTTCCAGTTATGTAAGTGAGAGGAATTGCTTCCACCCACTTGGTGAAGTAATTTGTTGCTGCTATGATGTATTTGTGTCCATTTACTGAAGAAGGTGTAATTTTTCCCACTAGGTCAAATCCCCACATGGAAAATGACAATGGTGATGTGATAGGATTAGGTTCCTGGGCTGGTGCATGGATGAGGTCTCCATGAATCTGGCACTGTCTACACCTTTGTACATGTTTGTGTGCATTTGTCTCTATTGTGGGCCAATAGTATCCCATGCAGATGATCTTCTTAGCTAATTTGTTGCCACCTCCGTGGGTTCCACAAATTCCTTCATGTACCTCGTACAGAGCTTTCTAGGATTTCATGGAAGTGAGACATCATAGTAGTGTTCTGTCTAGACTTCGTCTATATAAAGTAGTTGAGAGGATGGTATACCTAGAGGCTTGGTGGATGAGGGAATTTCTTTGGTTCCTAGACAAGTTGGGAGGTAAGACACTATTTTGGCCGAGGTAGTTATAAACATCTTGGTACCATGAGTTTTCAGGACCAACAAGGACGCATGATGATTTTGTGATGGATGCTTTATGTGATGGCACCAAGAGTTACTCTACTAGAAACTGGAATCTTGTTTCGTTGCCTGGCATATCAATCAAAGATGCTATGGTAGCCATCGCGCTTGCAACTTTGTTCTATGCTCGTGGGACTTGCTCAAAGAAGATGTAATGGAACTTGGTGCGTAGTGTTTCCATCTGTGCTTTGTATGGTATGAGCTTCTCATCTTTGGTCATATAATCATTGTTGACTTGACTGATGACCAACTGCGAGTCTCCAAAAACCTTAAGGTTCTTGATTCTCCATTGAATTTCTATCTTTAGACTGATGACCAGTGCTTCATATTCTGCTATGTTGTTTGTGCATGGGAAGTTGAGTCTGAAAGACTTTGGAATTGTATCATGATCTGGAGTGATAAGCACTATCCCTGCCCCGCACCATGGTTCGTGCATGACCCATCAAAATAGAGTTGCCATACCTCAATTGCTGGTTGTAGTGTCATAATAGACTCATCAGGAAAGTCAGAAATAATAGGCCGATGGTCTTGAATGGGTGTCTCTGCTAGTTGATCCACGATCACTTACCCTTTGATGGCCTTTCTATTTACGTACTCAATGTAAAACTCACTTAAGATCATTACCCACTTAGCAAGTCATTCGGTGAGCGTTGCTTTGCTTAGGAGGTACTTTAAAGGATAAATATGTGCGATCAACTTTGTTTGGTGACTCAACATATAATGTCTCAGCTTCTGGGAAGCGAAGACAACTGCCAGGCATGACTTTTCAATTGGTGTATAGTTGAGCTCATATCCTACCAATTTTCTTCTTAGATAGTAGATGGCCCTTTCTTTACCTGTGTCATCATGTTGTGCCAAAAGTACTCCTAATGTTGATTCCATTGCTGAGATATACAAAAGCAATGGTCTACCTTGGACTGGTGGCACCAATATAGGAGACTTGAGGAGGTAGTCCTTGAATATTTGGAATGCTTGTTCTCATTGCTCGATCCATATGAATTTGACGTCTTTATGTAGTAGGTGTTGGAATGGATGGCACTTGTCTACTAGATGAGCTATGAAGCACCTGATTGATTGGAGCCTTCCTTGTAACCCTCTTAGTTGCCTTAGGTTCGATGGTGGAGGCATGTCCAATATTGCTTTGACTTTCTCTGGGTCTACTTTGATGCCTCTATGTGACACTATGAACCCCAGTAGATTTCATGCTGTGACACCAAATGCACATTTCTTTGGGTTTAAACGGACCTTGAATTCCTGCATTCTGTCAAAGATTTGTCCCAATACTTGTAGATGATCATTGCGAAGCATTAACTTGGCTAGTATGTCATCCACATAGTCTTCCATTGTTTTGTGGATGAGATCATGAAATATAGTTTTCATAGCCCTTTGATATGTCGCACCAGCATTCTTGAGACCAAACGACATGACGTTCCAATAGTAAGTGCCCCAAGAACATGTGAAAGTTGTTTTATGTTGGTCCTTTGGTGTGATCCTTATTTGATTATACCCTGAAAAGCCATCCATGAGTGATAGCATTTGATGTCCAGCAGTTAGATCTACTATCATATCAATGTTGGGTAAGGGAAAGTCATCCTTGGGTCAAGATATGTTGAGATCTCTGAAGTCTGTACAAATCTGTATCTGACCACTGTGCTTTGTAACTGGCACTAAGTTAGATATCTAGTCTGCGTATGGTATAGGTCTTATGAACTTAGCATCTAGGAGATTCTTCAATTCTTCCTTGCTTAGCAATGCAACATGGGGATGCATCTTTCTCAGCTTCTGCTTGATAGGTTTGGCATTGGGTAGAAATGGGAGATGGTGTAGTACTAACTTTGGATCTAACCCCGACATATCCAAGTATGACCATGCAAAATTGATCATCCTTGCTTTAAAGAAACTGATAAACTTTTCTCTCTCCTCAAGGGTGAGTGATTTTTCCAAGTATATGTTCTTTGGGTTCTTGTCATCTCCCAAATTGACTTCCTCTATTTCTTCTACTAGTAATGTCAATTTATCCTCTGTCAAGGGGAGGAGTTCCTTCTTTCCATCTTCTAGCGCCTCAGTGAGGTTTGTGCTAGAAGATACGTCTTGTTTTAGCTTTTTATCATTCTTTTGTTCTTTTTTCTTTTGTGGATTGGAAAGAGGAGCTGCCTCCCCAAAATATGCCACTCTGATGAGGTCAATGGAGAAGCCTGCCTTGTGGTCTCCTGATGGAATGCCTTCCCTAAGTCCCATGAAATTAGCAATAGTTGCATCATTCTCAAAGACATCTAAATCAGGCGGTCCTTGTTGATCCCACTCTATTAGCTTCGAGTGTACAAGATAGATAATTTCATGGTTGTTTGACTCTAGTTGATTGAAAGGGACTACAGATATGGTTTCTACAAAACTAGACTGTGATGTGGACGTACCACTTGAGGTTTGATAAATGACATGCTTATCTATGCAAGTTTGTTCGACAATGGACAGTTGGTCAAATAAGTCTTCTAGGTTTATGATAGTTCAAAGTCGTGAAGGGATCTCCACTCATACTCGTGGGAGTCAGTCTCAATAGAATGCTTGTCAGATGTCTCACTTCCTGCATTATCTTTGATTGCTATGTGGATGTCTATTCGGGTTTGTGTGGTTCCCTCTTCGGTGGGCAACAACTGTGCTAATATGTTGCTTATCAAGACATGTTCTATGTTGTTCCCCCAGAGAATCTCTGCTATTTGTTCCTGATCGAATTGGATGTCTTGGATCACCGAACCGATTCTTTATTGTCCATAGCCCAACCCTCTCTTATTTCTCTGGGTTGGTGGGAGAGACAATTCCATTATGCCTTTTCGTCTTGCCCCCAGCTTGGTTGTACCATCATACCTGAATCTTTGTAACACTATATAATCATTACCATAGTTTGACAAGGGTAGGGTTTGTCTGATTGTCTCTTGTGGGTCTTGGTATAACCATGTACTGATATCTTGTTCAAATGGTTTTTCTTCTTCTATGTCTCCCTATCTGACGAAGGTTGTGGGCGAACATCTGAATAGAATAGGCTGCGGAGTTTCTGTTGTAATAACAGGTTGTGGCATGCCATAACTTCTTGGGCTCTGAGGCATGTGTGTGATGGTGAAAGCCTCTTCATATCTATACTCACCACAACCTTTGTCGGTGATGGATATTTTGCCCGCTTTTTGTGTGACATCCTTAGGATTTGAATCTGAAGAGGAGGGAATACTTGCATCTTGGTTAATGACTATCTTTCATGTTGTCTGTGTGACATCCTTGGGATTTGAATCTGAAGAGGATGGGATGCTTGCATCTTGGTTTGAGGGTACTTGGTTATCAGTGCTGATTTGGACAACATTACGGTATTGGAAAGGATTGGGATCTCCCTCTATGATGATTTCCTCTCCCTGGTGTGGGAACTTGATGCATTGATGGTACATCAAAGGTACAGCTTGTATTTCATGTATCCAGGGTCTCCCTAGTAGCATGTTGTATCCCAACTCAAGGTCTAGGATCTGGAAGGGAGTATTTTTTACCACTAGACCGATACAGACATGTAGAATGATAATACCTTTAGAGGACCTTTCCTCTTCATCATAAGCTCTGATATTTATCCTTCTTGTGACATCAATACTTGATTCTGAATAGCCTAGTTGCTTGATTAACTTTAGAGTACATATGTTTAATCCAGCTCCACCATCAACAAGGACCCTATGGATAGCGCTTTTGTGGACCTGGACAAGTAAGTGCAAAGGATCATTATGCAGGGGTTTATGCGGCAGCACATCACGGTCCATGAATGTGACATGTTTGTTAGCAGCTATATGGTTAACCATCATTTGGAAGCTCTTGGGTGTTATGTCCCTTGGGACAACTGCATTCTAAAGGGCTTGGTTAAGTGCCAGTTTATGCTACAGAGATATGCGTAATAGGTCAAACATGGAGATTTGGGCAGGTGTGCGCTTTAGTTGATCCACTATGCTTGGGTGTGGATATGAGTTTGCTTTAGGATTGGCAGATATAGTAGATGAGGATGGTACTCCTTGCAAGATGACTCTAGTGCAATGCATTGTTACAGTACATTTGTTACCTTGGTCTTTGATAGTGATTGTAGCCACATGGCTATCTGAAGGATTGAGGAAATTGATAACATTATCACTGTTGGCATATGTATAGTTAACTTGTTTTGCTTGTCCACCAGACCCAGAGGCTTTTCCCTTGTTGTGATCATGAAAGGTATCGTTGAAGATAGTGTGATCAGTTGTGCCTTTGATTTGGGCATTTTTCACATCGATGGCCCTTGTGTCAATGAGGTCTTGGATAGCGTGTTTCAATCGGTAACAGTTAGATGTTTTGTGCCCTTTCACCCGATGAAACTTGCAAAAATCCTTGTCATTATACCACCTTGGTTTGTTTGCATCTTGTTCAAAGTCCCTGATTTCTGGGAGAGTGATAGTGTTCGATTGTATCAACTTGCGTAAAGCTGATTCTATTGGCTCTCCTAATGGTGTGAAATCTTGTTGCTGGAATTGAAATCGTGATCTGCGTTGATTCTGTTGTTGACTATTTGACACATCGGCCGCTTGTATAGGGGGAGGTTGGTTTTGGGTGTATGCTTGTTGAGTGGGCCTTGTGGGTTTTTGATTGGCCATAGGTGCGCCTTGCAGTGACACCTTGGGTTGTGCGTAGTTGATTGTCTTCACATCAATGACACCATCGCTTGTGACATTTTTATTTTTGTTCCACCACTTAGCTTTGTCCGTTTCATTTTTATTTGTATTTGTTTATGTTGGATCTGCAAGGATTCCTCGTTTGACTAAGTTTTTCTCACAACGAACTTCCCGTCCAATGAGTTGTGTGAAGTTTGGAGCTAACTGTAGTTCTGTTGTGAATGACATGTCTGGAATTAGATTGTCAACAAACATGACTATTAGGTCTTGTTCGGGCACATCATATGTTATTCAGTTTGCTGTATTCCTCCATCTTTGTAGGAATTTCACAAAAGACTCTCCATCCTTCTGTTTGATATCGCAAAGGTCCTTGATGCTGACCTTGCGCTCAATGTTATGATGGAATTGAGCTATGAACTTTTCAGCCAGTTCACCCCAAGATTGAATGCCATGAGGTAAATGTGAGAACCATTCCATTTCTGGTCCGGCCAAGCTTTGTGGGATCAATCGCATTAAATATGTCTCATCATGGGCGACTTCAACGCAACTAGAAAAAAGCTCTTGGATATGTTCAATAGGGTTGGTATTGCCCCTATATTTGTCAAATTTTGGTACCAAGAAGTGATTTGGGAACAGAGACATGTGGAGAGAATATTCAAAGGGGTATGTGTATAAATTCTCTGCGGTGTAGGATTTAGTTTGCCCCTCATTTTGCATATCCATCATTTGGGTTTGAAGGGTTTGCATTTGTTGCATTAACATGTCCATTTGATATTGAGGTTGGTGTGTGAGGACATTCCTCTATGCTGCAGTGGGTATGAGGCTGCACCTTTGTGTCCCTTGAGTAGGAACATGGGATTTCATCCTGGGGACTTGATATTGATTTCCCACCGAGTGATTTGGAAATGGGGGCACATGAGTAGCCCATGGTGGGTTTTGATGCGTTTGTTGTTGTGATTGGAACTGGGGTTGATACTGTTGGGGTTGATATTGCTGCTACTAAGGTTGGGGTTGAAGTTGGGGTTGCTGTTGCTGAGGTTGGAATTGAGGTAACTGAAGCTGGGGTTGTTGTTGCGGGGGTTGATTTTGAGGCAACTGAAGTTGGGTTTGTTGTTGCGGGGTTGGTTTTGAGGCAACTGAAGCTGGGGTTACTGTTGCAGAGGTTGGTTTTGAGGCAACTGAAGCTGGGGTTGCTATTGTAGAGGTTGGTTTTGAGGCAACTGAAGCTGGGGTTACTATTGCGAAGGTTGGATTGGTGTCAGAATGGGCAAAGGTGTAGCCTTGGGCAGGCATTGACTGTAGGTTGTACCTGCAGAGATGGATCCCTATGGGTATGAGGTGTTGATCCCAAGACTAGTATCAATTGATTGCAGCAGTGACATAGTTTCAGAACAGTTGGTGTAGCTTGAGAATTTGATTTCCCCGACCATGTGATCGAAGGTGGGAGCATACTAGTAACCACCGGTGCACTCAGTTGCGAGCTTGTCATGTTTTGAGTGGAAGATGTGTTGGCCTGGTTCGTGTCATTGGTTTGACTAGGTATCGGTTGTGTCAATGTGGGTAATACCAATGGTGGGAAGATTTGAGAGACAACAAGCAATATCTGAGGAGGCTGAGTAGTGTTTTGACTTGTGAGAGGGTTTTCAGGCCATATGGTCGATACACTGAATTCAGCAGGGAGTTTGACTCCCTTCTTTATCAGTATGGCTAAGAAGCATTTGGGATTACTCTCTACAACAGTGTTAACTAATTGTGTGGAATAAGCATCTTTCTCTATATCCTCTAGTTCCTCTTCTGTGACATTTTGGAAAAGAGTTTCCCCACGGGGTTGTTCAATGAACAGAGTAGAACTGATGTTTACAAAAGGATCGTTCTATTGCTCTATTTCCCAAGCGGGGAATCGATTGATATATGACTCATCAGGTTGTGTTCTATCCTTAGACCTTGTGTAAGGCCCTCCATGAGGTGTTTGAGACATAGTGTGGTCTCGATTTTGTAACTAAAACAAGTGATATAAAGTAAACAAGGAAGAAAAATCCTTTCTAAGGAAGTTCGAGTTATATTTTGGACAAGGGAATTCTAAGGACAGATTTTGATATATCTTGATCTCAAAGTGGTGATGATGTAAAAAGATAAGATTTGTCAACCTTTGCCTTGGAGAAAGTCACTTTGATAAAGGTGATGATGTTTGATATGATGAAATTAAGATATTTTGAATCTGAACTTTCGAACTAACAATATTTTTGACAATAATCATGCTTTTCAGAGAAGGGATAATCTTTAATGTTTATAGATTCACACAATGTTCTTCACATTTTCTTGGGATATACACTAGTTTTGGACATCGAATGAAGACTTCTTTCAAAGTTTTAAGGTCAAAACAGGAGTAAAGTATCTCTGGTCAATTGCGGTACAACTCCACCGATTGCGGTAAAGTAAATGGTTGATTGCGGTAGTTCGTCACCGATTAAGGTAATAAACAAGACGATTGTGGCAATAAACAAGTTAACTACGGCAAACTTTCATCAATTGTGGCACAATGCGGGCAATTATGGTAAACGAGAAATAGTCTTAAAAAAAGACTAAAAGATGGGTATCATTGCTTGACAATTTTAATATTTTTGGAACAATGCTTCTGATTTGCAAGACAATTGACGTTGACAACCCTAGACTTTAACACATTTGACTCATTTTGACAGTTTGGATGTTTTGTTTTGCGTTTTCAGAAACTGATCAAAGAAACAAGCACGACAGACACTGTGTTTTGAAGAATGAAGACTAATAATGTGTATGTTCTACAACTTTTTCAAGTTGCAAGGTTATCACGAGGTCTCAACAATGAACAATCAGATTAATCTAGGTCAATGGCTTCAGAATATAATGTTATAGGCCCAATGCTTGAATGTCCATTAGCTCACACAATAATTTTCACACTACTAGGACACAAAGGTCCATGACGTACGTGCCCATATTTTTGTCATTTCCAGGTATTGTTGCCATGTAGTGAAAATCTCTTTCACTACACAAATACCGTGGGACACATATGTTGGGAATCTTGGGGGGAAATTCTGCAACCCCTTGCACTATAATAAGGTACCTATTCGGAGGTAAATCGGGTTGGCCTCTAATTAATCAAGGTTGTGTAACACCCCAAAATTGGCACCTAATAACCTAATCAATTTTGGTGCATTTTCTTATCTTTGAAGTCCTATTGTACTAGGCAAATTCTTCTCCTGATTGACTTTAATTGACTGAGTTTCAAATGTAGAAAACCCAAATTTGCATAAATCTGACATTACATTTAATTCCTAATTCTCAAATGATTATTAGCTAAAAATCCCTATGATTAATTGATTTAAATCTAAAGTCCTAAGTTCTTTTAATTAAATCAATTCCACCCCCTTTGGCTAATATACATAAAAGGAATTGAAAGGCTATTTAATTATTGGGTGAATTATCCTCAAAAAAAGGAATTCCATAATTCCATGTGAAAGGACACTTATGTGGCAATAATTAACTCTTTTATTTAAATAATCTTTGCTTATTTGTCTCAAAAGAGAATGAAGAGACAACTGTTTCTTTTCAAGAAACTCTTCATCCTCTTTCCATGGTTTTCTATAAATTGGACCTCTTTTTCTTCATTAGGGAGGACTTTTTTTGGAGAGCATCAATACTATAGGCAATTTACATTTGATTTCATGTTTTTAAGCTCATTTGCATAATTAGGCTAATATTTCAATTGGAATTAATGATATATGCTTTCATTTAATATTCATTTCCATATCTAACATTTCAATTTGATGTTCTCAAGTTTTCATAGATTACAAGCAATTCCATTCTAGTTTAAAGAGCAAATTATTTTCATAGATTACAAGCTTTCAATTCTAGACTAAGATTATTTACTTTATTTTGCTAGTTTAATTTCATCTTTACTTCCATAGAATAGTTGCAAATCATTCTTAGATTAGTGTAATTCAGTTTCTTAGTTTAATTGCATTTCTTTACATAGACTAGTTGCAGATTTCTCATGGAATAATGACATTTCTCATTTTCTTGCATTCTTAAATCCTCCATGTTAGTAATGGTCAGGTTGTTGGCTCTCATTATGAGGGTAAAACTCAACATCCACATCTAATTAGGAGGCAACAGGTCGCTTCAATCATATTTGCAGAACAAACAATTCATGTTTGTCTTTGTGAATTAGGTGATTGTGTAAGGACTATGTTGTGTTTGTGTTGAATTCAAAGGTCCACATTCAACATACAACATTTTGGCACCCATCGTGGGGCAGAAAAATCAATTTCTGGCCTCATTTTTAAATCTGTTGACTGTGTTTTTCAGACTTTGTCGTACGTCCGTACTGCACTGGTACAGATTCTCGCACGAAGTTTTACTTCGAGCCGTGCGAAGTTCTGCGTCAAACCGCATGAAGATTTGCTTTTATAGCACTTTCTCACGTGAAGAAACAGTTTTCTCCCGTGCGTCGAAGCACTTGCTCGCGCAAACTTTCACAGACATGCATTTAAAATTCAAAATTTTTAATCTGTTATTTCTCTGTTCTGACTTCTGTTTTCTTCTCTGATTTTTCTGTTTCTGATTTTCTACTGTAGCATAACAGTGGTTTGCAGGTTCGCTTGTCAAAGATTATAACATTCTATTGGTTTACTTGCAGAATGATAGTCAAAGACATTATTAAAACATCATGTTTGTTTACTGTTTTTCATTCACATAGTCTAAATAGGGCTTTGTTAAAATTTTGTAAGGATCCTGATAGCAAAGTAGGGCAATAGGCTCTTCATTACATGGAAGTGATGCCC
>MU228201.1:496303-522426 GCA_018584345.1 Thuja plicata | reverse complement strand
TATTTAATTAAAGTTTTCAACATGTGAGATAATTGAATTCTTTTTTATTTAGAATTACTTTATTGAATGAAATTAAATTAATTTAATTGGAAGAATTTAATTAGTAAGTTTAAATATTTGAATTTAAACTATAGGAAATTGAATTTAATTAATTAATTAATGGTAATTAATTAATTAAGGTTAATTAATTAAATAAAATTAATTAATCAATTAATTTTGAAAATTTGATTAGATGATTTGGGAAATAAATTTAGAAGAAAATAGATGATTAATTAATGATTAAAAAATATTAATTAATAGATGAAAATTAGTGTTTTTAATGTAAAGTCGCAAGCTTGTCCATTCTCGGGTGTCTACAGGTTGCTTGGGAACCTTTGGAGGTGCTTGTTAAGACTTCCGCTTGTGCACGCACATGTGATGTGATCTTGAGTTTTTAGAGTTGAATTTCTGGCTTAGATTGTGTATGTTTTTTAGCATCAACGTTTCGGATCACACTCCGTGATCCATCATCCGGATATAAGAGCAAAGAGCAATAAGGAAATGTAAAATTGCTCTTTACAATTTACATTTTACATTTCCTTATTTACATTTTACATTTCCTTATTGCTCTTTGCTCTTATATCCTGATGATGGATCATGGAGTGTGATCCGAAACGTTGATGCTAAAAACATACACAATCTAAGCTAGAAATTCAACTCTAAATTCAATGGATTGTGGAAATCTGATCGATTTAATCTTGAGTTTTGTTTTAGTGCTTATGAGATGTTTATATGATGCACTTAGTTACATGATGCTTATGTCGTGTTAACTTGTATTTCAATTTTTTTTAGTGCATACTTCATCCCTGCATTTCCAAGGGTTCCCGGGTGGGGCATTACATCACACCTCAGAACTTGATCAGATGTGGCTTCACCGAACCATATACCGAAACCAATAAACTATGCCTGCTATACCATAGTTAGCCAAATATGATAGTCTATCCTTCAGTATCATCTCATCATAGCTAGTTATCACTAGAATAGTGAATAGTTGCCATCAATGACAACATACAACTCCTCCATATCATCAATCTCATCCCAACAGGGAGCCTATTAATGACTTTACCCCAGGGGTGTTTGAGGGAAACCAAGTGATAATGATCTTGATAATGACCCCCTCCACAAGGAGTTTGCATAGTTGGCTTTTTTTTTGGTCAAACTTGACCCCTTATTTTTTTCTCTTTTGCTTAAAATTAGACCCTTATATGAAGACTCATGATTGTGAATAGTATATTTTTATAATTAATACAATAAGATATATTTAAAAAAATAACAAAGAAGTGTAGTTTGTATGTCTTCCTTAGCCATTTCTGAACCGACTAAGATTTCTCATTTCGTGCATATAAGATCTGCTAAACCTTAGGAGTAGCAATGAAATTTGCATGGTTAAAAGATAACATAAGATTGAGATAGAGTGAGATTTGTATGACTTCCAAAATTCAAATAGGCCCCATTTGTTTGGCGGAATTGGAATTGAGTCAAAACCTTATTATCACAAAATCAGGTTTTGAAATCCCGATTTTGCATCTTGGGGAATTGGAATTTGACTCAAAACCTTATTATCGCAAAACCAGGGTATGATTTCTAATTCCACCTATTTAGTGGGAAGATGATGCCACTCATTTTGGTGTCTAAACTCGGTTTTGCTTACGAATCCAGAATTGCAATTTAGAGAAACAAACAGCAGATTTGCAAAAACGAGAAGTGTCACTCCCAAAAATGGGAAGTGTCACTCCCAATTCCGTGAAACAAACGGCGAGGGAAGAAAAGCAATGGGGGCAAAGCTATTATAGCATAACTCCAAATGAAAGACAACCACTAATGATGGGCACGTGCGATCTCCGCGTCTGCTCCGCGTTAAAGAAATCATAAAATGTATTATAAAAATAGTTTCCAAATTATACAGAAATTTTCTGGAACCCAACAAAATAAAAGAGTCGACCGGTTAAAAGCATTGGCAACTGGCAGACCTAAAGGTAAATGAAATTGAACAGAAAAACAAAAGGAGAAAAGGAGGTTTTTTAACTCGCTAAATCGGTAGGTATCTATAATTGTAAGAGGCAAAAACGCGAACCAAATTTAACCATGCGGCCAAACAAATTTGTTTTCTCTTCTTGGAATTGAATCCATCCATATCGACAATAACACTGCTTGTAGCAGACCAAAAGCCTCCCCTGAGTTCTGGGGTGAGATTTAATACCAAGAAATTGAACCAGATCTCATCACTGAGTTAATAAAATTGTGCCCACTTCATTTATTGTAGAAAACAGGCGCGATGGAATTCTCGTTTCTCGTATCAACCTCAATGGAGTTGCATTGATCAATAAAATAACAACAGAGTCTATGTCCATTACAGACTGGTTTTTGTGTGCCTGTGAATTAAGCGAGACCAGTACGGTAACTAGGTGACATGTAATCAAATGTACCATATCTACTTTGCTTTTATTGACCTTTGGCGCGTGCCAGTTGCGACTGTGGAGCTATGGAAACTGAGTATCACTGTAGTCTGATGATGAATACTGAAGTTGCTGTGTTGTTGTATTGGTTTTAAGTGGAATTTGATGTTGTTGGAATAAATGGGCAGGTGGGTAATCGGAAGAAAACGGATTTCTTATGCCCTGGTCATAAAAAAACAGTATTTGTATTGCCGCATTTGCAGTTTATAAACGAGATCGCGATTCCGAAATAGATTGATTGCCTCTGAGCTGCCAAGGTGAGCAAAGAAGGTAAATAACCGAGAGTTTAATGCTCGTACATTGTACCCACTTGTTGAGTCGGCCACAAGACTTAGGAGGGGATCTGAAGGGGAAACTCTATCCAGTGGCCCACCGTGCTTTCCAATGAAAAAGAAAGCCCATGAGTTGAATAAATATCATCTTCACAGTAACTCGAGCTCTGTTTCCTAGATCTGCAATAGGCAATGGAAGGAAGCATGAGGTGTGGCGGTGATATGGTGTTTAAGGGAGAGATTGGATGGTAGAATTCGTGTATTTAAGTGAGAAGATCTCACAATGCAGGTCCACATATCTCCTAGCATGGGGCAAATCACCATCTCAGCTACAAATGGCTTCCTGGACTTTACAAAGGTTAAGGGTGCTGCACGCCATATTTCCTATAGAAGTATTTTCTATACTGTATTAATTCTAGCCTTCCTATTACCATTCGTCTTTATTTTAACAGCATTAGTTACACTGGAGGGGGTCAACAACTGTTCCTCCCTAGGTAAGCAGTAAATGATTCCTTCAGAAATTGCTTTGATTTCAATGTGCTCACTCATTGCTTTTCTGTTCTTTGTCGGCTACGATTAGGATAATGGACAGGAAGTCACTCTTGTTTATTTTTGCCTTGTTTAGATTGCATTGGCAGAAGATTAGGTCCGAGGCTTTTGGGGAGAGTAGATGTTTCTCCTGTAAGTTATAAAAATTCTCTACCACTATCAATTACATTGTGTGCCAAGTGTTTGTTTGAAGGAAATAGGCAGTATTTTCGTAAGTGCCCTTGCTGCTTAAGATGTGTTAAGAAGCTCCACTAGTATAAAAAATCAGGATAAAAATACGAACCCTAATTGCATAACTGTAATGAGGAATGATCTATGCATTTTGTGTGAGTGCTGGAGCTTGTCCTTTTAACTTACAGCACATTTATGCTGTTCACATGTACAGTAGATTGCCAGGGATGCAAATGCGCTTCATTCTACTCTGTTCACTCACTCACTTCTGTGGGGCACGCTTGAAGTTATTTAGGTGTTAAACGATCAATTTGTTACTACCTGGGACTTCTGTACTTATTGGAATCTAAACCTAGAGCATGTGGCATTTTGCAGAGAATGGGAAGAGAAATATACCAACTTCTCCTACAAGCTAGCAATGAAGATCTTCCAGAAGGATTATCAATCCCTGAATCGTTCCCTGATCTCATTACTGATATGAAGGCGAATCCATATGATGCCAAGACATTCGCTTTGAAGATGAAAGCAATGGTATGTTTTAAATTAATCTATATTATTTTTGGTGCTTTTCACATGCACTTATTGGTCAGTTTTTTGTTCTCTGATACATTCTATTATTAACGTAAATGGCCAGGATATATATTATCTTCTCTCTGTTTTAAAATTAACTTGATCAATTGACAGTTAATTTTTTGTTTAATGTTCTAGGCCTTAATACTAAACATAGTAGATAACAGTACATTGAAAACTATACTGTTTTCTTGTCTGATCACTGGGATTGCAATTCACGGATCTCATTTACAGTAGATTCGAAATGACTGAGGTATGTGTCAACTATAAAATCTACACCATCAAACTACAAGTTGTAGTACAGAAGATGATTGGAATCACAGTTCATGGTGAGGAACAATTACATAGAATATGGAGAATAATGCTTTTATTTTATCATTAGTGCTCAATACAATACTTACTGGTCATAAATCGGCTCCTTTAAGTCAACAGTGGAAAAACTATTTGAGACACAACCATTGGTCTAACTACCCACAACAACTCTATTACATGCACTACCTAAGCTGACAAATGTTAACAATATAACAAAGTCAACACAAAACATTTATCGACTGTAACATATAACTACTGGCAAAATCATTTTCTGCTGAATCCTCCAGTCCAGAATTTCTTAGTACTCTTTTTTCTATATCATAGTTGTATAAGACTAAACAATGATCAGAAACCACAATGTTGGAAACGACTCTTTACACAATTTTAACTTCGAAATCCTTGGCGACATCTCTCCTTTCTAAGTTATTGGATCTTTGCAGAATCAGTCCCGTTGCTGTACTAAATGGAAGAGGGATTGGGAGTGGCTTTGGGAAAACCACGTATCTACAGGGTATCTGGTTGTTTCTGACTATTCCCATGACTGGAGAACCCATACAAAATTAAAAATAAAGAATATTAAAGCTATTAAAAAACCAAATTTTAATATGCCTTGAATCAGAACTATGTCATGCCACGCCACGCCATAGAGAAGATATCAAAGACCAAGAAAATCGTCTTATTTATAAGACTTCATGATTTTCTATAGGAAGCCTAAGATTATAAGACAGACAAGACAACGATTAACTGAGGATAATAATGAACAATGATAATTACCCAAGGACAGCAATTAAAACACAGCGATATATTAGAGGCTGTGATTCTATTAGGAGGAGCGATGATTGGTATAAAGGCAAAGAAACAACGTTCAATTTATACTAAACAGCAATTAATGAATAAACAGTGATTAAGGCACCTGAAGCAGTGATTAGTAAATAAATAAGGAGAAGATCAATTCAGTAGATATCAGCAATTAGGCACATAGATCGAACAAGATCAGTAATTACTATTGATTACAGGCAATAGCATTCTTTTTCTCTCCATAAGAGAACAGAACAATCTTCAGCAATCAAATATATAGATTGAACCAATCAGCATAAGCACTCCTTTAAAGAGCAGAAATCAGCATCCAAGATGAAAATGGCACCAAGTTAGATCTGTTTAATTTACAGCAGCAGACTGAAAACAACATAACCTGCAATAATCTTATATTCTACAAGTATATTGGCATGAAATAGTAGACTCAATAATTGTGGTTTGATAATGTGAAATGCATATTCTAAAAAATTAATCTAATTATAGCCTGACAAGCAATCATGTTGAGAGAAGAATGAAATGAAAGAAAGGGGAGCAGATAAGAGATCACCATCTGAATAGACCACCCACAAGGGATGTCCAATATGCCCGCCACTTGGGGCCAAGTGGGTATAAATTCTGGTCTTGGGATTAGATAGGAGGATTTCCAGGCACCCTATTGCGATTTCCTTTCCAACCTCTACAATGGTTGATTGTTGGAGAAATCACCGCCATAAGAGAATGAATAAGGAGACATGAACAGTGAGGGCAGAGACAAGCATCCCAATAGGCAGACCACCCCTTGATGGATGTCCAATGCGCCTGCCACTCGGGGGCGAAAGGGGTATAAAATATGCTCTTGGGCTTAGTGTAAGGATTGCTTTGGGCCAACCTATTGTGCTTCCTCATTCAAAACCTATTGTGATTGAATACTAAAAATGAATATAGATGTGACATGACTTATCTAATAGTCATAGATTATGATGATTATACATATTTGTACTCATATGTGTGATTACTAACCCTAAGAGGAATAATTGGATGCATGAATTAATAAATTATAAACACACACACACACAATATTGTTTAATATGATTGCAGGATCCAAATCAGGATTTATCTGGTTAAAAGGCATTTTAATTATTAAAGTTATATCTCTAATTATCCATTTCTTATTCTAACGGAATTTGTGATTTTAGGGCAAGTCTTAGGGCAATCCCAAAAAGGGGACATTATTGACTCTCTACGTCTCCTTACTCCCCTTGCATGGTTCCTGCAATGCATTCTTTGGCCATCCTGTTCATATCTGCAATGACTTCTAATTAAATGAATAATGACTTTATGTGAAACATCTATCTTGAGCTGTGTTCTCTGCAAGCATATGAATCTGAGAATGATCAATAAGAAAGTCACAGTTGAAAGAATATTTTGCATGCAACAGGATAGATCATAACAGTTTTGAAACTGTTTCATATTTTGCCACATTGATAACAAATATGCAGGCATAATTGCAAGCAGAGGATAAAACATTTTATTTGTTTAATGTGCACAAGTAAATTGTTATGAAGTGCTAGACTTTATAATCTTTAGTTATATATACATCACGATGTTTTATCTGGATATTATGATGAGTTGACTCAAATTATTCAGTTGAATCCTGGTAAAATATGTATATGCCGCACCCAACTTACCTTACCTGGGAAAAATAAATTGCAATACGAGCAAATTTGAACCCTACTTGATCCCATACCCAAACTGACAACTTAGCCTCTAATAGAGGGATTACCAGAAACATTTAGACACAATGCCGCTTTCATGTAAGTATCAGTAAACCTGTATAAAGAAGTTCACCAAATCAATCATGCTTGTGCTTTACTCATACTTAGATATCACAAAAATAAAATTAATGCCAGTGATAGGACATTATCCGGTGTATTATTCAATGTCAATTTACAGTGAGAAGAATTCCTATATCTCCAAGTACGACCATCCCAGCAGGGAATAGGCTTGCTCCAAGTTCTGTAATCCATTTTACGGGGATTTGTCACATACAAGGGATGTTTCAAAAATGTTAGCATTTGACAACTGAGAGGTGCCAATTAACTGTTGAAATTTATGTTTGCTTGGATTTTGACTCTTAGCAATCCTTTAATTTGGTTCTTTAGTTATTAAAAATATGTTCTATCCAGCAAATGGATCAAAAAGATACACCACAAACAGAAACAGGAAAAAAAATATTGTATGGGTGGCTATTCCATAGCTGCTTATATTCATATGTTGCCAAGCCCTTTCCAATGTATAGTTTACATGGTTTCATGTAAGAGACTTTTCTTTATTTCCATGCAGTGCGAATGGGGATGTAGGATTCCCTTCATTCCATTTCATGAGAATGCCATTGGTTTTATCCAAGTTTTGGAGTCATCTACGTACTGTTGCATGCAGTGTACTGACTAATAATTTTGGAACTTATGCATTAACAAAATGAAATATGTATGTAGTGATAATGGTTTTGAATCTGAACCTAGTGAGGTAACTTTTCTCTTTTTCTTTTGATCTTCTGCATTCTTGTTTGACAACATCAAATTTTTATATATCTTTTGATTTATTAATTTTTTGGGAGCCTTGCATGATATATGTTGACTTGTAATTGGTTATAATATTTTTTTTTTCATTAGTACCATAATGTCAACTGTTGATTGCTTGCAGATATGTGTGTAATAATTTTAATTTACGATATTATACCATTCCATGTTTGTAAACAACATTTTGCAAGAAACAGTAGGTGCAGACTCAATTCCCATTCAATGAAAGATACAATGTCTTACGTAATAGAAAGCAAGGGTGTGTTAAATTACCGTGTGTGTGTCTGGGTGTATATATGTTAAAAACTTAAATTTGTTCTTTCCTTGATAGAGGCAAATGTATAAAGATATATTTTCTGTTGTCAGAGACCAAGGGGTGTCCCTAGAAGATAATTTTTTCGGATTTTATCTTAAATTGCAGAGTCCACCTGTTTACCCAGTTTCTGATGTGATCTGGAAAATGGTTTAAAACTCCTAGAACAGTCACTTTTCATTCAGTTTGGTCCTGAAGGCAGAGAGACCATGATTTTTGAACTTGCACATAGCTGAAACGAAATTTGCTCACAAATTTAGTAGTTTAACATAACCTCATGTACAGCACTTACTCTTCATCCTTCTCCTGCCTTCAGTTTCCTTTGTTATTTATTTTTTTATAGTTTAAAAATGGTTAAGATATTCGATCTGCAATTGGTCATGGATGGATTCATCATTGTCACTTTTTCCAGAAGTTATCAAGGTTAATCATTTCCGAAATTTGGTACAAAAAGGTTGCTTATGTTGACATAAGTTTGTATAGTATGTTTCAGTCACCGGATTTGTCTATTTTATAATAAGAACCATTACTTGTAACATCTGATTGAAACTCGTGACTGCATTAATCAGATTCTTGCCATTCAAAGTTTGATAAGTATTTTGAGTATATATTGATTTCCGCAGTCTTTCTATTCGTGATAACTTAGAAACATGGAATGTGTTTTCTTGTTGATAGCCACAACTTTATGTAATCAAATATTGCCTTATGTCAATGCACGGGGGTTCATAGCCAGTAAAGTTATCATCATTTCAATGCACGGGGGTTCATAGCTAGTAAAGTTATCATCCCTCAGCCATTATGCTTTTTATCTGCTGTTAGTCAATTTTTATCATCCATATGAATTAAGCTATATGAAAATAAAGATGCGTTACGATTATAGCCATTTGTATTGGGTGCATTATATAGCTGACAATTTAGTGACAGTCTCTTGATGCCTATTGGCAGCCAGCAGCCAGACAAAGGGTCAAATCATTTAATTTGAGAGAAATGCATGATGAATGTGCGTTTGATGAACATGCATATCAAATGTCCCCTCCCTGCCAGAAATCAGCATCAGAAGAAAGGCTATCTATGATTATTTTACTCTTGTTTAAGCAACATGCACAACTTCTCTGTAATTTTTGCATGACCCATATTCAATCGTTTCACCCATTATGATATGATCCAAGTCAGTGTAATGCAGAATTATTTTGAAGACAAAAGAAAGACAGCATTATTTATGGATAACATGATCAAGCCAACCTTAGCTATCTAAAATACCATGATTAGCTCCAGAAACTATTGACAATGTGTTTTAGCGTGCTCAGGGTGTTGATGTGAGTGGGCATAGAGCCCTTGCCTAGGAAATTATTCACATATGTCTATCTGGCTATCATTTTACTTAGATCATAAGCTTATAATCACTGCAATATCTTCGGTCTCACTTGGGTATGGCCATTTAGAACATCCAACAAAAGGAACTTAAGACCATATTACTGATGTTGAGATTTATAGAATCCACGATCCCAGATTGATCATTGACAACTTACAATCCAACTTCAAGAAATTTTTTAATGTCTTGTCTGCTACCATCCTCTTTGCGCACACCTTTGAATGTCATAACTCGTATACCTTTGAATGTCATAACTCGTATCCAATTGCTTTTCACATCTGTTTTCAATAAGTGAAATCTCTTCTATAAATTGAGTGACACACCTTCGAATTTAAAATTTCTCAACTCAAATCCAGTTGCTTTTTATGTCTGTTTTTGTTAAGTGAAATCTCTTTGATGAATTGAGTGGCTTATTTGTTGTGAGAGCGATCTAATTTTTGAATTTCCTTAATAAATCTTCCCGTTTTCCTATCAAGCTTTGTTGTTCTCAATTCTTATATGCATTGCCCGTCTTACCTGATTCTCATATTTTCTCTCCCCCATACGTTTTATCTCCCATCACTGTAATTTTGTTTGGGCATCTCTCGGGCTATTCTCTCCATGGTTTTCCTTCATGCCTATCTGTTTCCATTCTTATTCTCATTTGTCTATGTTCTTTCACTTGATGCTTTATATCTTTTTATGTACATCTTTTTGATCTTCTAATCGCTTTTGATTTTTTTTTTAAATTTGGCACTTAATTTGGTACCTCTTATGCATGATAAGATCTATATGTAATTTTTCACTTGGGTCTAAGTTCATACAAAGAGACTTATTTACCGGCATTTATCCATCAACGGCCGTGGGTTTACCACTCAAATTCATAACCAAGATTATAATTCATTATTATAGTGCCCAAGAAATATAGGCACTTGAAATAGCAAAAACTATTGGCAGCGATGTTATCATACATTTTAAGTACAAATGGATGGTAGTATATTTTTTGCAGATAATATTACTCCATTTGCAACTTATTGCATGTAGAGAAATTTCAATAACAAAAGTAAGTGCTCTAAATGAAATACAAACTCATTAAATACCAATGATTGCCATGAAGGCTGCCAAAAATGTTTCAAAATGTTTCAAAACTTAAGACATACTGGAGCCACCATTTGTAGTTGTCATTACCCATATTTATCACGCTATCCTTTTTATTTTTGTTGACCATAGGTCGTGCTAATGTTTGCAATAATTGGCACTCTTGTGTGGGTATATGATACTCTGCCAATGTTTGTACATAATTGGCAGGGGATATATTACTCTGTGCCAATGCCTGCAAATAATTGGCATTCTTGTTTTGTATTACCAGTTTGCGAAAAAACCGAATCATCTTTACTTCAAGCTGTGCTTATTGGTGAGATCTACGGACAAGCAATTATACTTAATGTCTTATATCTGAAAGTTTGCAACTCTGCTTGTGGATATGTATATTATTTTCGTGGTTGAAAGGACGTTTATTAGAATTTTTTCAAAGTACTTTGTTTTGCATATTCTTTTATTATTAATTATTTGTTTTGCAATTATAATTATTCTTTCAGGCTTTTAATGCTCTCTTACCAGCAATTCATTTGATCACACTTATAGTGTTTGTTAGCCTCGTTGAGGTGCCCTGCAGCATGTTTTCTTTTTTGGTAATTAACAGTCTACTATCTATGATCTGTGTCTGTCAGGAATGTTTTACCTAATGAAATAATCAAATTTCTTACATGTTTATCCTATCATAATTGGTTGAGTTTGTTAGAATGTTTGGCACTGTCCATAGGAAGGATTGGGCTCATATGATTACCTAGAAGTGTCCAGCTTCTAAAAATAATGGATTAATGATGTCATTGGTTAATGTGATTGTTGCTTATGACCTATATAACTAGAGAAAAAATATATGGTATTTGCCACAGCCAAACAATTTAATATCTGACTCTTCACACATGCAAACCGTATTGGTTGTTCAGGTACAGAAGATGGAGCAAAACGCCCGGTCAGCAAAACTGCAAGAATATTTGTACAGACATTTTGCATCGAGTGGTATTCCAAAAGGCATGCATTGCCTCTCTCTAAGGCTGGCCGATGAGTATTCCTCCAATGCACATGCCCGGAGGCAGCTTCCCTCTCCTGAATTAATTCCTCGGCTTACAGATAACTCATATAATCACTATGTTGTGGCGACTGACAATGTTTTTTCAGCATCTGTGGTAGTCTCATCAGTTGTGAAAAATTGTGCAAAGCCTGAAAAGATAGTATTTCACGTTATTACAGATAGGAAGACATATGCAGCCATGCATGCGTGGTTTGCTTTACATCCTCTCCCACCTGCAACTGTTGAGGTAAAAGGTGTGCACCAATTTGATTGGTTGACAAAAGACAATGTCCCTGTATTGGAAGCCATGGAAACTCATTATGAAATAAGAAGATACTACCATGGTGACCATGCATTTGGAGCAAATCTTAATGATTCCCCAAATGTTCTAGCTGCAAAGCTGCAAGCCCGAAGCCCGAAATATATTTCAATAATGAACCATCTTCGAATTTATCTTCCAGAGGTAAGCATATTCTTTAAATTGCTTAAAACTGGCACGAGCATTTGTTCTTGTTTCTTTCAATTCACATAATTTCAGAATCCCTGTTTTTTTATCATGCTATGGTTGCCTTCAAACATGTCCTAGCTTTTGTTTCATTACGGTTACTTACACAATGCTTCTTGGATTGTCCTGGTTAATCTAATTTATTTCTTCCCATTTCCTAAATATTAATTGAAATGAGGTGAAGCCGTGTTATTTTCAAATCATATTCTTATTTCTTATTGACTGCACATTGATAACAGCTTTTCCCAAATCTTCAGAAGGTCATTTTTCTGGATGATGATGTGGTAGTTCAGCGTGACTTGTCTCCACTATGGGATATTGATCTTGAAGGCAAGGTCAATGGTGCAGTAGAAACATGTAGAGTTGCTGACCCGTGGGTTAGGTCAAAGACTTTCAAAACATATCTTAATTTCTCTCATCCTCTTATAGCAACAAAGTTTAACCCAGACCAATGTGCATGGGCATATGGCATGAACATTTTTGACTTGCAAACCTGGAGGAGAACAAACATCAGAGAAGTTTATCATCATTGGCTGAAAAAGGTAAAGTTAAATTGCTAACCTAAGCTAACATTCTTATCATGATTTAGTAGTTTTCTTCCCACATATATGAACATTTGAATTTCAGATTGTTAAAAATATCATCTTTTATTTTGCAGAATTTGAATTCAAAATTGTCACTCTGGCGTTTGGGCACTTTGCCACCTGCATTAATTGCATTTAATGGCTATGTCCATCCCATTGATCCTTCTTGGCATATTCTGGGATTGGGGTATCAATCCAGAATCAATCAAGATACTCTTCGTAAAGCTGCTGTTATTCACTACAATGGGCAGGCAAAACCATGGCTAGAGATTGCATTTCCGGAGTTAAGACCCTTCTGGACAAAATATGTAGATTACAATGATGATTTCATTAGAAATTGTAATATTATGGAGTCATAGTTAAAGCATTTCCACTCCATTCAATGTATTCACAATTCAAAGTTAGACCAGCAGGCCTACAATGGGGT
Source organism: Thuja plicata (assembly GCA_018584345.1). Classification (NCBI taxonomy): domain Eukaryota; kingdom Viridiplantae; phylum Streptophyta; class Pinopsida; order Cupressales; family Cupressaceae; genus Thuja; species Thuja plicata. The sequence continues at coordinate 509,369 of MU228201.1, read as the reverse complement.
TAAAGATGAACTGTGCAGTAATTTCATCCACCTGCTATCCAGATAAAGCAGCAGATGGATGAAGGCTCAGTATTAGATGAGCCTATCATATCATTGTTTATATAGATCTATTTTTTGCATCGGGAAAAAGTTCCAAGACGTAGCAAGATAAGCTCTTGTTCGAAGATAATTGTAAGCAAAATTTCATTCAAAATTCTATTCATTTGTAACTGTATAATCACGTTCCAATGAAAATATTTTGAAAGTTTGAATGTGCTTTCATCTTTGTAATGCTGTGAGAGTTCTGTGTATTCATCTGTTATTTGATAATGATTTCTCTAGTTGTTACAAAAAGGTAAGAGAAAAAAACCATTTGATTGCAAAATACACACTGGAATGATTTTGGCTCTTCAGCTCTCATATCTGCAAACAAGTCCTTCCAATGCCACGACAAAAAGTAGAACAATGCAACTATGCTGTCAGCAAGGCTTGGCTTTGCGGAGCTCTTTGAAAGGCTTGATGCTAGTTTAAAACTAACTAATATGAACACCTATATGCATACCCAGGCAAGTTTTGTAGTCCCAGTTGCAACAAGGAGACGATGTCTAAGCACAAGTTTGATTATTGAACCCGCAAGTATCAAAAAGTTTCGCGGAGGAGCACGAATTAATGATGCATTCCTATATGTTTGAATTTTTAGTTTTTGTGGGATTTTATAACCGATGAGTGGGATTAATATGTTTTTAAAATGAGGCATAGGAAGGAAAAACAAGTCACCTCTAGAATAGGCGATTATTTTACTAACATCAGAATGCAACTTTCCAGTTGTGTATTTGAAAATGTGTTAATTTTATGACATTTGGTCCCTTAGACCACTTGGTCTGTGGACGTCATCAAATATCGGAGATTTGTCGACATCCAATAAGTGCCACCAGAATTGCTATTTGCCTGAAGAAGAGAATGGCAGTGCATGTATCAGGGATATGCAAAGTTGGATGAAACAATTAAGACTAGATGATTGAGCTCTGTCAGCGAATGTAATCATGATGGAATCATATTCCAGTAGAGACTATCTATATTGTTTAACCATTATAGTGATACATGCTTTGTTTAACCAGAAGCAAAGGAAAAAACATGTATCAAGCCGTCTCTTTGGGGAAAAGGCAAGCCGACCGGCAGGAAAAAACTCGTTTCTACGCAGTTATAGTTTTATAAATGCCAATAACACTTAAGGTTTTAATAACATATCCAAAATTAACCAGACATTTTGAATATTTTCGCCTTCCATTGAATTCCGAAGGATCAGGTGAGATTGCAAGATCTCGTGTCTGAGAAAGAGAATGATTCAATGTCATAACCCTGGTACGAAACACGTTACTCATGACTGTGACTCATTTTTAAATTTGACTGCTAATAATGTTTAAAGTGCAAGAGGGAATTTGGAATTTTACTTCTAAGATTTTTAGGATATTCATTCTCTAGGCATCGGACTGCTCAGAACACAATTTTAAAAATCTTCAGTTTATACACGCATTTATTTCATTGTTAATCAGATAAGCCAAGCAAATATTTTCACATAATTAAAATAACATCAACTATAGATAATCAAATCTCATATGAAGTATGTGCGTCACTGGATAAGAGCCAAAATAAAATAGTCAATATAAGTACTTGGTTGTCAACATCAACTGAGTGTCTGTCAGCGACCACAAGGAGAGAAGATTTTATTTGAACACTTTTTTCGCTAACTACACTCCATCTCCCTTTCAAAGTGTGGTCGCCTGTGAGTACTATTCATAATAAATGGAATTCAATATTTGAGAATCCACGTCAATTCATAACTCTAAATCTGAAAGGTTAAATATTATTTAACCTTGACCAAGGTTATGGGGTTTGAGACAGTAATTTTGTATTTACAATTCTGATAATTAGGATTACACAACAATTGTATAGGTCTATTAAACTTGAATGTTGTGCTAGTTTTTAATGATAGAAAGTCATTCTTTGCACATCATTAATGCATTTGTTGATTGGAAAAAAAAATGTTCTCAATTCAGTTCTCTAAATTCAATTTCATTCTCCAAATTCAATTTCACACACTCGTGTATTCTTGTTAATGTTTTGGCCTTCACGACAAAGATCAACGCATTGAACAAAGTTGCAATATTAATAAATAATATATTGGATATATTATTAAATATAAAAGATTATATTTATTATTAAGGATTGATTTTAATAATTAAATACGGAGAAAATAATATAAAAGAATTTATTATTAAGGATTGATTTTAATAATTAAATATGGAGAAAATAATATAAAAGAATATATTATTATTATGGACCCAAGTCGGCTAACTTGCGAGGTCAAAAGTTTATCTTAATAAGCTCATATATTAGAGCGACTTGGAGAAGGTAAGAAACCAAAAAATATAATGTTGCCTTCTTCCTTTAGCAAGATCTTTGGATGAGCAAATTTACGGAGCAGATTCAAACATTACTTTCTACTTAGCATTGATTCTTGAGGCAACGAATTTGACCTTGGATGGATGAGTGATTTGGTCAAGCAACTAGCAACGAATTTGTGGTCTTGCATTATGGAATTAGACCAATTTTGGAAGCCTCAACGAATTCATTAAAGGAGCGAATTGCATATCAACGAATTATATTTAGGATAATTCGCACCTTGCATAAGCAAATATTGTGAGCGAATTCAAGGGTTCGATCAAGTATTTGGATGAGCAACATCGTGCTTGCAACAACGAACTTAAGGCATCAAGATCAGACTAATTTGTGATCAGCTACACTTAGCAAAGTGGATCAGCATCATAGGTACATAATAGAGATCAATTCTATACATATCAAAGCTACAAGGGCAGATTTAGTAGAAGGCCAAATCAGTGCAGATTGGCGACATATTGTGAGCAGACCTTGATAGCATATATACTGGTCGGAATCAATCTAAGCATTGGTTATATTCATATCTGAGTGCTAGTTATTTATAATATTGGATCAGAAATGGATAAGCCCTAGGTGGGCTATATCAACATTGGAAGAAGACACATTGTGGAGCTTGAAGACATTACCTTAGTCTGATTGTTGGATATTATCTATCCTTCTTTGTGTTTATTTAATCATACCCCATGCTTAGCTCTTGGAAGACCTCTATAGATTGTATATTCCTTGTTAGAATATGATAACATTAACATGGTATCAGAGCCTAGGTAGAGTAAAAGATCTATTTTTCAGATGTAGGAATTCAATCTAACTCTTTCAAAACTAAGAAATACTATGGCAACCGGGGTTTAGCTCAAATAGTAATTTGACTTTACATCTTATTACATTTTATGAGGGTTTTGATTTGCATCAAGATCTAGGATTCTACGCCTAATATTGATTGGCTCCTATGTTGTGAAACCATCTCATAATTGGCTACAAAGATATGGGTAAAATTGTGTCAATACATTCTTGCATGTTTTGAAACTATACGATTGACTTTCTTAGGGTAAATTACAAAATATCTAGAAACATACATTGAGAGGGAGTTTAACCTTGTGGACATTATAAGGTAAACCTAAGCTTCAGAGGGGGACGATAGTAGCTGTATAAACCTCTCACCATATTGTTCCAGAGGGAGTAGATCATCTTGAGTGGCACAAGCCCTAGAGATCATAACCTGGTATGACTTTAAACATTCATGAATAATATGAATCATGGGAATACTAACAATTTATCGCTGTGTGGTTCTGTAGAAGGAAACCCACCTTAGTGCTTGACTTAAGAGGGAGTTTAATCACAAGCTCACTTAAACCTAATTTTGCAGTATAAACTCCTTTCTTTACTTTTTTGCATTCTAATTGTATGAATGTGCGGGATCATTCCTATTGACATGGCTGTTTGACATAGCTAGTTAATTGTTATTAGCTGATTATGAATGTGTAGGACTACATACTTCACTTTGATATATATGTATGGGAACATTAATTGTTTTATTGGACACATACATTATGATACCTTGACATGCATATATGAGGAGCATACATTATGCATGGATGCATACTTTGCTTCGACATATGTATGAGAACATTCACAACTGATTAGCATAGCTGTTTCTTTTCATATCTAACTGATTATTTGTTATGAGCATAATTGATTGACATAGATGATTATTTATTGGCTGATTACTTGCTATTAGCATAACTGATTAAATGACGTTAATATGCTATTGGCATACTTTAGATATGTGGGACATAAATATGTTGGCATTGGCATGCGGGTTTTTATATATGTTGGCATATGACTACATTGACATATTTTATAGCTGAAAACATTTAGTTTGCACTTGGTTATATATAGCAAACTGGTCATATGGTTTCATAAGATAAGTTTTATGTGGTTATTCTTATGTTTATATGGCTAACATCCTTGTTATGGATCAGGTCTTGATATCATGGGTTTGATATCGGTTGAGTCCTTGTGACTCTAAATCTTGGATCCACAGGTTGAGTACATGGAGACATCATGGACTTGATGTCAGGAAGCCATTACTCGAAGCATTTAGTGAATAATATGGACTTGATATTCGACCAATGTTGTTGATATCATGAGTTTGATATTGGTTGAGTCCTTGTGACTTGTGGATCTTAGATCCACAGGTTGAGTACATGGAGACATCATGGACTTGATGTCGGGAAGCCATTCCTCAGAGAATTTAGTGAATATCATAGACTTGATATTCGACCAATGCCGTTGATATCAATTGAGTCCTTGTGACTCATGGATCTTGGATCCACAGGTTGAGTACATGGTGACATCATGGACTTGATGTCGGGAAGCCATTACTCGGAGCATTTAGTGAATATCACGGGCTTGATATTAAGCCAATGTTGTTGATATCGGTTGAGTCCTTGAGACTCGGGGATCATAGATCCACATGAGAGTATATGGTGGCATCATTGATTTGATGGACTTGGTATTCGGTAAGACAATGTTCTTGATATCATGTATTTGATATGATGACATAATGGACTTGATGTCGGTAAGTTATTGATGAATACCATGATTGAGTCTGTTAGACTCAAGGTTGAGTATGTGGTAGACATCATAGTCATAATGACTATAGGCCAATACTCGGAGCACTTGATGAATATCATTGGAACTTGATATTTGGAATATTATCATGGATTGATGGAATACATGTGTGACTTATGTTTTCATCATGTTTGATAAGATGATAGATGTGATACCTATGACACTATTGGATAAGGAATCCATTGTGGTTATGTTTTTTGAGTCCTACTATAGATGGGAGATCTATAGGTTAATCTTTTCCTCAAGTCCAAGAGGGAGTGTTAATGTTTTGGCCTTTACGACAAAGATCAACACATTGGACAAAGTGACAATAATAATAATTAATATATTGGATATATTATTGATATATTTACTTGTGATAAAATTGATTGGATAATAATAAAAAATATAAAAGGTTATATTTATTAGTAAGGATTAATTTTAATAATTAAATATGAAACAAATAATATAAAAGAATATATTATTATTATGGACCCAAGTCGACCAACTTGGGAGGCCAAGAGTTTATCTTAATAAGCTCATATATTAGAGAGACTTAGAGAAGGTAAGAAGAAACCAAAAAACATAATGTTGCCCTCTTCCTTCAGCAAGATCTTTGGATGAGAAAATTTACGGAGCATATTCAAACATTGCTTTCTACTTGGCATTGATTCTTGATGCAGCGAATTTGACCTTGGATGGATGAGCGATTTGGTCAAGCAACTAGAAGCGAATTTGTGGTCTTACATTATGGAATTAGACCAACATTGGAAGCCTCAATGAATTCATTAAAGGAGCGAATTGCAGATCAACGCATTATATTTAGGATAATTCGCACCTTGCACAAGCAAATATTGTGAGCGAATGCAAGGGTTCGATCAAGCATTCAGATGAGAAACATCATGCTTGCAACAACGAACTTAATGCATCAAGATCAGACCAATTTGTGATCAGCTAGACCTAGCAAAGTTGATCAGCATCATAGGTACATAACAGGGATCAATTCTATACATATCAAAGCTACAAGGGCAGATTTAGTAGAAGGCCAAATCAGGACAGATTGGCGACATATTGTGAACAGACCTTGATAGCATATATGCTGATCGGAATCAATCTAAGTATTGTTTATACTCAGATCTGAGTGCTAGTTATTTACAATATTGGATCAGAATTGGATAAGCCCTAGGTGGGCTATATCAACATTGAAAGAAGACACATTGTGGAGCTTGAAGACATTACCTTAGTCTGATTTTTGGGTATTATCTATCCTTCTTTGTGTTTATTTATTCATACCCTGTGCTTAGCTCTTGGAAGAGCTCTATAGATTGTATATTCCTTGTTAGAATTTGAAAACATTAACAATTTCATGTACTTGACATCACTTAGTCTCAATGCAATTTTGCGCACTATTTAGTCTAGTCCTTAGCTATCCTTACAGTACTCACTTGCACATGCTTTTGCTTAGATACACTTTGATATCACGTGTGCCCAAAATCTAGTTGTAGTTACCCCAGATGTTTTTGCCAGCCAATTGACACCATATAGGTTTGACACTTAAAATCATACGAGTTCAAGAATTTTCATGTAACTATCCACATGGAAAACACAACATACATACATGACATTTGTCAACATTTTGTAAAAAACTTTGCCAATAACCTGTTTATATAAATAGTTCTTGATTAGATAAGCAAGGTCTTGAAAGGACCCTAAACCTTGTACAAAGTGAAAGATAAAGCTTGAAGCACAACCATACATCAATGAACAACAATAGGAACTACAAAAAAAATTAAACAAGACAAAGACTTAAAAAAACTAAACTAGACAAAATTAATTCTTATCGAAAAGCTATTGCATACATAATATTGCACATATGTACCTACATAATTATGTGCAAATATTCTTTCCTCTATACAAATACATTGCAAATTCTTTTGTATATCTTGAGTGTGCAATTGCATGCTAGTCTTGGGTTTCTTATACATATTCTATAAATTTTGTAGGTTCATAAAATAATTTACCTTTTTGTCCTCCAATCCTCTTAGGGTTTGGATCACTAATATCAGAGTTTGTAAAAAATTATTATTCTCTTACAACATTAATTGGAGGATTGCATCCTTGGTTCAACAAATGAGAAATTTCATGAATATCGAGGATAAAACAAAATGAATGATAAATGAATGTACACAAGAGGCAACCCCATAGCCTGATTGGTAAGCTTGTGCCAAGGCTTTGGGTTCTTCCCTTGTAGGTCCAAGGTTTGAGTGTCACCAAATTTTCTCGTTGATGGGGCCTCCAAGCTATTGCTATCAATTGATGGTTTAAGGGGGGAACTTTCCTTTTCTTGAGGCGATGAGAACCAATAGAAACACAATGAGCCCCCAAGTTGTTGAGTTGTTCATCGATTCCTATCATTAAAAATGCAACTCTAGAAACACAATGCTAGAAATATTTTAGACAATAACGTGAATTAATGAATCATCCTATACCATTACCAATACATCTCAAACAACTAGCTCTAATGCATCATCATAATTTGTTTAGGGTACAATTTAGCTTTGACATTCTAGTCTTCAAAGGTACAATCATTTGATAGAATTGGATAACTGTAGCACAACTTGAACTTCTTTTCTTTGCTAATAAATTTAATGTCATTGAGAAGATTTTGTTTGCAACATTAAAAATGCTTGTCAAGTTATCATTGGTGGTAGTAGAGAACAAGATCTAATTATTAGAATGCCACTATCAATTCTATGTAGGATGAATACTACTACCCTAGACACTATGAGGATGAGTTCAAGAAGGTTCAATGACTATATCAATGAAGAGATTAGACTATGGAATCTTACACCAAAGAATTCCTCAACTACTTACATGTCCCTATAAGGAAATGTTGGAACATTTGTAAGTCCAAAAATATATTGATAAAATTTCACTCTTATTTATACTAAGATGGGATTCTTGACATCATATACTCTGGGCTAGACCTTTTTTGTACATCCAAAATAGAAGTTAAAAATAATAACATCCACTTCAATATCTATTGTAGTATCTGAGAGAGAATCTGATTCATATTCATTGGAACTTGTCTCCATGGAATGAGGTATGTCTAAGACATGAGTAGGAGCAACTAGTTGTCCTCAATTCAGATGCCTTCCTTCTAGACCATTCTCTGTACCTTGAACAAATTTGTATTCATGAGAATCACTCTGACTATCATCATACCTCCCTAGGTACTGCGCTATGGTAATGAAGACTCCTTCATCTCAACTAGAACTATTTTCATCTTCTAGGTTATCTTCATCTTCTTGCACTATGACTTGTTCTGCACCTTCTTGTACTTACGTTAGGTGGGATGGAGATACCTCAATGGCATGTACCCTTGTATCTAGGAAGTGTGGTAGATCTAGAATGTGAGAAATAGTGACCACTTGACCCGAGTTTGGGTGTCTCTCATCATGTTCACCTTCGAGTTCTAATTCTGACTCATCTTGTGGTAAGTTTACTTATACCTCTTCCTCGGTCAATTGATTCACACATGGAAATGATTGGGATGTTGAGCTGTTTGATTCAAAGGGGGATTTGAATCGACATGGGATATACAATTCCCCTTGGTAGTAAGGATTTTTTGTTTGTATATGTGTAGACACCCTAAAATGGATAGACTTGCGACTTGACATTAAAAACACTAATTTTCATCTATTAATTGATGATTTTTTAATCGTTAATTAATAATCTATTTTCTTCTAAATTCATTTCATCTATTAATTAATAGGTTTTTAATCATTAATTAATCATCTATTTTCTTCTAAATTCATTCCCGAAATCATCTAATCAAATTTCCCAAATTAATTAAATAATTAATTTTATTTAATTAATTAACCTTAATTGATTAATTACCATTAATTAATTAATTAAATTCAATTTCCTATAGTTTAAATTGAAATATTTAAACTTACTAATTAAATTAATTTAATTTCATTCAATAAAGCAATTCTAAATAAAAAAGAATTCACATATCTCACACGTTGAAAACTTTAATTTAAAAAATGAATTAAATATTCATTTATTTTCAAAGAGATAACTTTAATTAGATCACATGGGTTACTCCACCCATCTCTTCAGCTCACATGGGTTTCTCCACCCACCTCTTCAGTTCTAAAAGGTAACTCAAAATTAGTTCTTCAGTTAACCAAACTCTATCTCCTCTCTCCTAGTTGAAGAGGTGGAGTTTACTGATGGCTTCTCCAATTCCCTTTGATCTCAACCGTTCATCTTCCTATCACTGGGATTGATCTCAAACGTTCATCTCATTCTCAATTCCTATATAACAAACCCTTCATAGCCATTTGAAGGATCCAGGATTTCAAGCTCACATGCGCTATTACTCTGTCAGATTGGTTCTAGCATTCAAGCCATCTTGCGATCACACACACACACACACACACACACACACACACACACACACACACACACACACACACACACACACANCGCGCTCACACACACACACACACACACACACACACACACACACACACACACACACACACACACACACACACACACACACATTCAATTATCAAATTCTTGACGCTCCCAAGTCATAGATGCTGCCCACACCAATACTGAGCATCAAAAATAATGTTTCGGAAGGATTATAGAGAGACAATAGAAGCTTCAAGCAATTGGGTTTGCATTCATTCATTTTTCTCTTATTTTCTTGTACATTTTATTGATTCACAATTTAGTTTTTAGTAGTTATTTCCATTTGATTTCCCCCATTGCAAATCAGTGCTACTAAGCCTCTTTGTTGAGTGTTACAGAATTCGATCCCATTGCGTACATTTTGGTGAACTCGACGTGAATCAAACAGCCTGAATATCCCTTGCAGATGACAGACAAATATTTTTAGCCACGGCCGTACGGTTTCATAATTCTTTTCTATGCTTTTTCTCGATATCTGTGTAATTTCACAATCGCTAGTGCTTTACCGCAATCGATGAAATTTTGCCGCAATTGTATGGTTTATTACCACAATTATTGAAAGTGTTTTGCAAAAGTTTTATGTCTCTATTCACAAGTCTATTTTCTTTCTCTGTGCATCAGTCATCCGATCGGTGCCGTAATCATCATCATTTTACCGCAACCGCTCACAGATTGCCGCAATTGTTTGATCCATGCTGCAATCGGTGGCGCTTTACCGCAATCTAAAGTACTTTGCCACAATTGCCAAAATCTCACTACAACTGATTGTTCTTTACCGCAATTGCTAGTGCTTTACCGCAATCACCAGAAATCTTGCTTATCAGATCCAAATCCTCTGTCTATCTATTTTTAATCTGACATTTTTTGGTTTTCTGTGTAGGATTGGACAAATCACCGAGAGCAGAGAAGGGTAAGTCTTTATGAGTATCAATCATTTCAAAAGCTTTTTTCAAAGTTGCACATACTCTCATTTGCAATTTTTTTTTGTGGTACTAACTTGTCTAAACAAAGCAAACCTAAAATACTTGTCAATTTGGTGCTTAAAAATAAAATTGCATGCAATCATCTTGAAACTCACATTTACACATTGGTGCTTTAAAATTGACGTGGAGGTTAAGAATTGGACAAAGGCAAACGAACATTTCAAATTTGGGCATTAAAAATTGAACAAGCAATCAACACCTACTTTTGGGCTTAAAACTGAACACTTGTGCTTGTCTGGTGGTTTAGCTTAGTTCACATTTCAACTTTGGGGTTTAAGCGATTAACCTTGTATCTTGAGTTTTTGGTGCGCTTGCACAATCTGTTAGATTAAACACCTTTATACTTTTTAGAAAGGCCTGTCCAGGGAATGCATTTCTTCCTTGGAGAACGACCTTAAATCAGTGATCTTTCCAATCTGTATATAAACAAGACGCGAACCAAAGTTCTGTTTTATATCTAGCCAAGCTCGGGCGAGGTGTGTTGATGATAGTCTGGATCGGGTGAATATCCCCAAGGAGCCAGCATGGTCAACTAGGCTCTTAAGGGAGTCACACACGTACAAACCAATTGGATAGATGCCACAGGCCCTAGTAGAACCTATTAATTAGAGGCCAACCCGGTTTACCTCTGAACAAATACCTTATTATAGTGCAAGGGGTTGCAAAATTTCCCCCCAAGATTCCCAACATATGTGTTCCAAGATATTTGTGTAGTGAAAGAGATCTTCACTATACGACAATAATATCTGGGAACGAAAAAAACACACGTTGTGGACCTTCATGTCCTAGTAGTGTGACAATTGCTGTGTGAGCTAACGAACATTCAAGCATTGGGCCTATAATATTGTATTTTGAAATCATTAACTTAGATTAATCTTTCTGTTCATTGTTGAGACCTCGTGATAACATTGCAACTTGAAAAATTTGTAGAACATACACATGTCAGTCTTCATTCTTCAAAACACATTGTCAATTGTGCTTGTTCTTTGATCAGTTACCAAAACACAAAACAAACATCAAAACAACTATCAAAATGAGTCAAACGTGTTAAAGTCTAGGGTTGTCAACATCAACTGGCTTTCAAATCAAAATCCTTGTTCCAGAAAATCAAAATTGTCAGACAATGATGCCTATTTTTGAGTCTTTTTGAGATTGTTTCCCCTTTGCCGCAATTGCCCGCATTTTGCCGCAATTGATGGAAGTTTTCCGCAATCATCCTTTTTATTGCTGCAAATGACCTATTTATTACCGCAATTGGTGATAGATTACCGCAATTGACCAGTCACTTTACCGCAATTGGTGGAGTTTTGCCGCAATTGACCAGAGACTTTTTAAACACATGTTTTGACCTAAAACCTTGAATATACTCTCCATTTTGTGTCAAAGACCATTGTCTATCCCAAAAAAATGCGAAGAACATTGTGTGAATCTCTAAACATTAAAGATCATCCCTTCTTTGAAAGCACGATTATCATCCAAACATTGTTAGTTTGAAATTTCAGACTCGAAATATCTTGATCCCATTATCTTAACATCATCATTATCTCTATCAGTGACTTTGTCCCAGGAAAAGGTCGACAAATCTTATTCTTACATCATCAAAACTTTGAGATCAAGATAAATCAACATCTGTCCTTAAAATTACCCTTGTCCAAACATAATTTGGACTCTCCTAGAAGGGTTATCCTTTTCTGTTTGCTTTATATCATTTGTTTTAGTCACAAGATCTGGACCACACTATGTCTCAAACACCTTATGGAGGGCCTTACACAAGGTCAAAGGCTAAAACTCAACCTGATGAGTCATATATCAATAGATTCTCCGCTTGGGAAATAGAGCGAGAGGACGATCCTTTCACAAATACCAGTCCTACTTTATTCATTGAGAATCCCTGTAGGTCAACTTTGTTCCAAAATGTCACAGAAGAGGAGCTCGAAGATATAGAGCAAGATGCCTATTTTGTGCAAGTGGTTGATGCTATTGTAGAGAGGAACCTCAAACTTTTCTTAGCCATGTTGATAAAGAAGGGAGTCAAACTCCCCATTGAATTCAATGTGTCAACTATATGGCCCGAAAACCCTCTCGTAGGTCAAAACACTACTCTACCCTCTCAAATAGTACCTATGGTATCTCAAATCTGTTAGAGTAATCTTTAGTAATTACTCCTTAGTGCTTAAGTTAGACTTAGGAAAGTTTCCTTTTCTGAGTTGTTTCCCTTTTAGGGTTTCGACATCCTTTATAAGGATTGTCCTCTTTGTATTTCGATAACGAGTTTGTAAATCATTTCATTGTTGAATATAGAACATATTTTCTGTCAACATGTGTTTGCACTCTCTGGCCTATCGGCCGCCATAGCTGATTCCCTTCTCTCTTCTGTCTGTTTCATTCTGTGTAACAACTTTGCATGCAGGTGTTTCTTGGTTAGATTGATGTTCATCAATCTCAACATGGTATCAGAGCTCTCCTGCATCTGGCTGTTCGTTCTTGGTTGAAGCAGCGAGGGTTTCAGAAGGTTTTGTGTGGGTTCTGGGGGGTCTCTATTTTTGGAG
>MU228201.1:483721-494612 GCA_018584345.1 Thuja plicata | reverse complement strand
TTAGAGTAATCTTTAGTAATTACTCCTTAGTGCTTAAGTTAGACTTAGGAAAGTTTCCTTTTCTGAGTTGTTTCCCTTTTAGGGTTTCGACATCCTTTATAAGGATTGTCCTCTTTGTATTTTGATAACGAGTTTGTAAATCATTTCATTGTTGAATATAGAACATATTTTCTGTCAACATGTGTTTGCACTCTCTGGCCTATCGGCCGCCATAGCTGATTCCCTTCTCTCTTCTGTCTGTTTCATTCTATGTAACAGCTTTGCATGCAGGTGTTTCTTGGGTAGATTGATGTTCTTCAATCTCAAAAAAATCTTCCCATCCTTGACAACATCGACAACAACATAGACTGTATCCAATCAAACCAACTCCGTGAACCAAGCAAGCACGTCTTCTACGCAAAGCATGACAAACTCCCAACTAAGTGCACCCATGGTCACTAGTATGCCTCAAAACTCAGCCTTATGGCCTGTCCAATCAATCTCTCATGCTATGCCCTCAATCCCACTAACAAGCAGTAACCTTTTTGCAACTATGCCACTACTACTACTATCAATCCCTACTAGCTGTGGGGTCAACACATCATTCCCATAGGGATCCATCTCTGCAGGTCTGACTTTCAGTCTATGCCCACCCAAGGTTACACCTTTGCTCATCCAACAATAATATCAACCCCATCAACAACAATCCCAGCTTCAACAACAACAACAATCCCAACCCTAGCAGCAGCAATCCCAGCTTCAACAGCAACAACAACCCCAACCCCAACAACAAACACAACAGAATCAACCTTGGGCCACTCATGTGCCCCCATATCGGAATCATGTGTTAGGAAATCAATATCAAGTCCCAAGGACGATGTCCTATGTTTTAACTCAAGAGACACAGAGGCACAAACTCATACCTACTACAACACAGAGGTACAATGTCACAAATCATCCTCAGTCTCAAACAAACATGCTGATCCAACAAGTGCAGAACCTTCAAACCCAAATGATGGATATGCAAAATCAAGGGAAAACTAAATCCTACACTGCAAAGGATTTATATGCGTACCCCTTTGATCACTCTCTTCACATGTCTCCATTCCCAACTCACTTCTCGGTACCAAAATTTGACAAATATAGGGGCAATACCAACCCTATTGAGCATATTCGAGAATTCTTTGCTAGTTGCGTCGAAGTTGCACATGATGAGACATACTTAATGTGACTATTCCCATAAAGTTTAGCCGGAACAACAATGGAATGGTTCTCACATTTACCTCATGGCATTCTATCTTGGGGTGAATTGGGCAAAAATTTCATCACTCACTTCCATCATAACATCGAGTGCAAGGTCAACATCAAGGACCTTTGTGATATCAAACAAAAAGATGGAGAGTCTTTTTTAAAATTCTTACAAAAATGGAGGAATACTTCAAACAGAATCACCTATGATGTACCCGAGAAAGACCTAATAGTCATGTTCGTTGACAATCTGATTCCAGACATGTCATTCACAATAGAATTGCAGTTAGCTCTAAACAACTCATCAAATGAGGAGTTTGTTGTGAGAAGAACTTGGTCAAACGAGGTGTCCTTGTAGATCCTACCCAATGAATACAAACAAGACCGCAACAGACAATGCTAAGTGGTGGAATAAAAAAAAAAATGTCACCAGTGATGGTGTCATTGATGTGAAAATAGTCAACTACGCCCAACCCAAAGTGTCATTGCAAGGTGCACCTACGGCTAACCAACAACCCATGGTGCCCACTCCACAAGCATACACTCAAACTCAACCACCCCCTATCCAAGTGGCCGCTGTGTCAAACAGTCAACCATGGGCACAACACCAACCATGGTTTCAGTTTCCAAAATGAGATTTCACACCATTAGGAGAGTCGATAGAATCATCCTTAAGAAAGCTGATACAATCCAACAATATCACTCTCCCTAGAATCAGAGAATATGAACATGGTGCAATCAAACCAAAGTGGTACAATGATAATGATTTCTACAAATTTCATCAAGTGAAGGGACACAAGACACTCAATTGTTATCGATTGAAACACGCTATCCAAGATCTAATTGACACATGGGTCATCGACGTAACTAACACCCAAACAAAAGGAACCACTGATCATACAATATTCAATGACACATTTCATGATCACAATAAAGGGAAAACCTCTGAGTATGGTGGATATTCAAAACAGGTCAACTATACTTATTCCAACAGTGACAACACTATCAATTGCCTAAATCCTTCAGATAGCCATGTGGCTACATCACTATTAGAGACCAAGGTAACAAATGTGCTGCAACGACACGCCGTACAAGATTTGTCTTGCAAGGAGAACCTTCCTCATCTGCTACACCAGTCAAACCTCATGCAACCTCAGATCCATAATCAAGCCTAGTGGATCAGCTAAAGTGCACGCCTGCCCAAATCTCAATGCTTGACCTCTTGCGCATATCTCTGTAGCATGAACAAGAACTTGATCAAGCCCTTTAGAAAGGAGCTATCCCAAGGGACATAACCCCTGAGAGCTTCCAAATGATGGTTAACCATATAGAAGCTAATAAGCATGCAACATTCATAGACTGTGACGTGCCACTGCACAAACCCTTGCATAGTGATCCCTTTCACTTGCTTGTCCAAGTCCACAAAAGTGCAATCCGTAGAGTCCTTGTTGATGGTGGGTCTAGATCAAACATTTATACTTTAAAGTTAATCAAGCAATTAGGCTACTCTGAATCCAGTATTGATGTCACAAGAAGGATCAACATCAGAGCCTATGATGAAGAGGAAAGATCTTCTAAAGGTATTATCATTCTACTTGTCCGGATGGGCCCAGTTGTTAAGAACACTCCCTTCCAGATCCTAGACCTAGAATTGGGATACAAAATGTTACTAGGGAGACCATGGATACATGAGATGTAAGCTGTACCCTTCACATATCATCAGTGCATAAAATTACCACACCAGGGGGAAGAAATCATTATTGAGGGAGATCTAAATCTGTTCCAATACTGCAATGCTGTCCAAACCAGTACTGACAACCAAGTTCCATCAAACCAAGAGGCAAGTATCCCTTCCACATCAAATTCAATCCCCAAAGATGTCACAAGAAGGATATCTATCACTGAAAATGGATGTGGTGAATACAACTACGAGGAAGCTTTCACTATCACAAACATGTCTCAGAGTCCAAGAAAATATGGCATGGCACAACCAGCTATTACAACAGAAACCAAAAAACCTGTTCTGTTTAGGTGTCCACCCACAACCTTTGTCACATGTGGAGACATTGTAGAAGAGAACCCATTTGATCCAGATATCAATACATGGTTGTATCAAGATCCACAAGAGACACTTTAACAACCCCTACCCGTATCAACATATGGAGCTGGCTATACAATGCGGCAAAGGTTTGGGTATGATGGTACAACTGGTCTGGGGGAAAGACAACAAGGTTTAATGAAATTGTATCTCCCGCCAACCCATAGAAACAAGAGAGGGTTAGGCTATGGGAAACAAAGAACCAGTCCTATCACCCAAGACATACCCGTTGATCAAGAAAAACTAACAGAGTTACACCAGGGGAAAAACCTGGAACACATTTTGATTAGCAACATACTTCAATAGTTGTTGCCAGCCAAAGTGGGAAACTCTCAATCACGATTAACCCTCAACCAAGCAATCCACGATAACGATGGAAGTGAGACATATGATGAGCGTTCTCGCAAAATTGACTCCCATGAGTACAAGTGAAGATCCATTCATGACTCCGAGCCTTCAATCCTAGACTATTCCCCTCAGTTAGCCACCACCATACACCTTGACGATCTATTTGACCAATTAACCATAGATGACCAACCTTGTATCGATAAACATATTGATAGAAATTAATTAGGTGGTGCGTCCACATCATAGTCTAGGTTTTTTAGAACCATCTACGTTATCCCATCAACCAAACAGAGTCACCCCACCATGAGGACCTATGTCTTGTACACCCAGAATTGATAGAGTGGGATCAACAAGGACCACCTAATATGGATACCTTCGAGAATGATAAGGCTATCACAAAATTCATGGGACTTAGAGAGGGAATATCATTAGGAGACCATAAAGTAGGTTTCTACATCGACCTCAAAATATTAGCATACTTTGGGGAGGAAGCTCCTCTTTCCAGTCATCAAAAATAATTGAAAAAGAAAAAAGAATCGTCAGTAAGTAAAAACTGAAAGGCACTTACTAGCACAAAAAATGATAAAAAGACAAAACATTACGTATCTTCTAGTGAAAACCTCACCGAGGCACTAGAAGATGGAAAGTAGGAACTCCTGTCTTTGACAGAGGAAAAGTTGACACTATTAGCAGAGGAAATGGAAGAAATAAAACTGGGTGATGAAAAGAACCCAAAGAACATCTACTTAGAAAAATCACTCACCCCAGAGGAGAGAGAATAGTTCATCAGTTTCTTCAAGGAAAGGAAGATCAATTTTGCATGGTCCTACTCAGACATGCCAGGGTTGGATCCAGATCTTGTGCTACATCATCTCCTATTGCTACCCAATGCCAAACCCGTCAAACAAAAGCTAAGAAAGATGCATCCCCATGTTGCATTACTAGTCAAGGCAGAATTGAAAAATCTCCTAGATGCTAAGTTCATAAGACTGATCCCATACGCAGAATGGATATCTAATCTGGTACCAGTTACCAAGCACAGTGGCCAGATTCACATTTGCACTGAATTTAGAGATCTTAATAAATCTTTTCCCAAGGATGAATTTCCTTTGCCTAACATCGACATGATAGTAGATCTCACCGTAGGACATCAAATGCTATCACTCATGGATATCTTTTTAGGGTATAATCAGATAAGGATTGCATCAGAGGAGCAACACAAAACAAATTTTACATGTGCATGGGGCACCTATTATTGGAACATCATGCCATTTGGTCTAAAAAATTCCAGAGCAACATATCAAAGGGCCATGACAACCATCTTTCATGATCTCATCAACAAGACAATGCAGGACTATGTTGATGACATACTTGCCAAGTCAATGCTTAGGAAGGATCATCTACAAGTATCGGGACCCATCATTGATAGAATGCAGGAATACAAGGTCCGTTTAAACCCAAAGAAATATGCATTCAGGTTCATAGCAGGGAAGCATTTGGGATTCATAGTGTCACATAGAGGCATTGAGGTAGACCCAGAGAAAATCAAAGCAATATTGGACATGCCACCACCGAACAACCTAAGGAAACTAAGGGGGTTACAAGGTAGGCTCTAATCTATCAGGAACTTCATAGCCCAACTAGAAGACAAGTGCAACCCATTCCAATATCTACTATACAAGGACATAAAATTCATATGGACAGAACAATGCAAAAAAGCGTTCCAAATATTCAAGGACTATCTGCTCAAGTTTCCCATATTGGTGCCACCAGTCCAAGGTAGGCCATTGCTTCTATATATCTGGGCAACTAAATCAGCATTAGGCATACTCTTAGCACAACATGATGATACAATAAAGGAGAGAGCTATCTACTATCTCAACAGAACATTGGTAGGCTATGAGTTCAACTATACGCCAATTGAAAAATCATGCCTAGCAGTTGTCTTCACTTTCCAGAAGTTGATGCATTACATGTTAAGTCATCAAACAAATTTGATAGTGCACATTGATCCCCTCAAATATCTACTAAGAAAAGCACTCACCGGATGACTAGCAAAGTGGGTGATGATCCTAAGCGAATTCAACATAGAATACATAGACATAAAATCCATCAAAGGGAAAGTGATTGCGGATCAAATAGAAAAGGCACCGATTTAGGATCATCATCCTATCATATCTGACTTCCTAGATGAGTCTATACTTACACTTCAACTGGAAATAGAGGTATGGAAACTATACTTTGATGGGTCATGCACGAACCATGGTGCAAGAGCAGGGATAGTACTCATTACTCCAACCAATGATGTAATTCCCAAATCTTTCAGACTCAACTTCCCATGCATAAATAACATAGACTAATATGAAGCACTAGTCAGTGGAGTAAAGACAACAATTTAATGGAGAATTAAGAACCTTAAGGTCTACAGAGATTCGTAGTTGGTCATTAGCCAAGTCAATAATGACTATATGACAAAAGATGAGAAGCTAATACCATACAAAGAACATATGGAGAGGTTGCGCACTAAGTTCCAATACATCTTTTTCAAGCAAATTCCAAGGGCTCAAAACAAATCTGCAGACGTGATGGATACCATAGCATCACTGATCGATATGCCATGCAATGCAACTAGATTCTAGTTTCTAGTGGAGCAACTCATGATGCCATCACATCAAGCACCAATCACAGAATCAACGTGCGTCCTTTTTGGTCATGAAACCCCATGGTACCATGATGTGTATAATTACCTCCAAAGTAGTGTCTTACCTCCCGACTTGTCTAGGAACCAAAAAAAGTCCCTCATCTTCCAAGCCTCTAGGTACACCATTCTCACAACTACTCTATATAGACAAAGTCTAGACAAAACACTATTACGATGTCTCACTTCCACAGAATCCCATAGAGCTATGTAGGAGGTACATGAAGGAATTTGTGGAACCCACAGAGGTGGCAACAACTTAGCTAAAAAGATCATCCGTATGGGATACTATTGACCCACAGTAGAGACAAACGCAAACAAGTATGTACAAAGGTGTAGGCAATGCCATATTCATGGAGAACTCATCCATGCACCAGCCCAAGAACTAAATCCTATCACTTCACCATTACCATTTTCTATGTAGGCATTTGACCTAGTGGGCAAGATTACACCATCTTCAGCTAATGGACATAAATACATCATAGAAGCAAAAAAGTACTTCACTAAATGGGTGGAAGAAATTCCCCTCACCTACATAATTGGAAAGAAAATCTCAATGTTCATACTCAACAACATCATATGTCAGTACGGAATTCCTCAAACCATCCTAATGGATCACGATACAACTTTCCAAAAAAAGATGTTGAAGATCTATGTGAACAGTTCCAAATCAAACAAGGTTTCTCTTCATTCTATTATCCTCAAGGGAATGGCCAGGCTGAAGAGACAAATAAAACCATTTTGAAAATCTTGAAGAAAATAGTTAACGAATCAGGGTGAGACTAGCATTTATAGATTAGTCCTATATTATGGGCATACAAAACTAGCATGAGAACACCTACATGATCCACTCCTTTCTCCCTAGTATATGGATCAGAGGTAGTCCTACCCCTCAAAGTGGAAATCCCAGCCCTGAGGATATCATTGAAGAACATGATTTTAGATGAAGATTACAGAGTAGCAAGGCTCAGTGAATTAGAACTACTAGACGAAAGAAGACAAAATGCATTCAACCACTTACAAGGCTATCAGAATCACCTTAAAAGAAACTATCCTAAGAAAGTGAGGCCATGAACCTTTGAGGTAGGAGACCTCGTCCTCATGAAAAATCAAAAGAACCAATTAGAGCAAGTGAAACCAAGAAATTTCAAGCCTAACTAGCTGGGACCATATGTCATTGAAAACTCTACCCAGAGTGGGGCATACCAACTGGAAACACCAGAAGGAGATCAGCTCCCCATATACATAAAAAAAATGCACCTCAATAGGTTCTATGCTTGAGGTCTCAATGGTTTAGGCAACTATCTACATATCCAAAAAATACCAAAAAAAAATCAAAAAATACAAAAGGTGAAAACCAGAGGTGGTACTTGGTGAAAACCTGGAAAACAGGCACCTTGGCGACAACAAAAAAATCAAAAAATCAAAACAAATTAAAGAGAAAAAAAATCATTCTCTCAGTGAAAACCTAGAAAATAGGCACTATTGAGTAGGTACCTTGGTGAAAACCTGACAAACATGCGCCAAGTGTTCAAATCCAGCTTCACCATCAATGAACTCCAAGATCAAAAGCTTGAGCAAACTTTGCATGCAAGACTGACTACCCAATCTATATCCAGAAGTACAATCCCCTCTTAGTACCAACACTTATCCATGGTTAGTACCAGTCCACCAGACTAGGGGTGATTCTAAATATCTTGAAAAAATCCCTAAAAATAAAAAAATAAAAAATCATCAAAATCCTAAAAAGATCAAAATGTCCTGAGAAAATCAATCTTCATAAAAAACAATAAAAAAAATTGCAAAATCCTTAGCAATAAAACCAACTCAGTTATTAACAGAGCAAAGGGCGATCAAGAAAAGTCAATCAATGTAAAAACCACGAGCTTTGCGAATCAGCATTGGGCCCATCTAACACAGCTTGATCAACCACCAAAAATGATCAAAATCAATCAACCAATCAATCATATCAATCATATTGCACAGTGAAGGATACACTCAAAATTAGACAGGTCAGTCTTATATGAGTCATCTATTACTGAAACCAGACACAATCAAGACAACCAAGCATATAAATCCTATCAAAAGAGTCAATCCAATCAAGAGAATCAAACTGAATCAAGGAAAAATCAAAGTGTTGACTAGGTCAGTCATCAGTCATATGTCAGCCTATATTTTATGGTTAAGTTATTACACTACTCCAGGATCCACCAAGTGAGGAGAGTAGCTATGATAGATCATGACTTATTTTCTTTGATTGTCATCTGTGGAATGTTCACTTCAATTCTAGGGCCATGATGATTTAGGATAAATGCGGTAGGCACTGTCACTTATCTGGCAGCCACGCAGTTCCACGATCTGAGCTTAACCATGGAAAAGAAATGGACATTCCATCTCTGTTATCTGCTTGTTTATAAATGAAGAGTTCATAGTGGTATCCAGATGGTATGAGATTTGGGTGCATTGGAATTCTATTTTGGTTTATTGTGTTTCTTTTCAAAATTAAGAGTTCATAGCAGTATCCAGATGGTCTAAGATCTAGGTGCATTGGAATTCTATCTTGGTTTATTGTCTTTCTTTTCAAAATCAAGAGTTCATAGCGGTATCCAGATGGTTTGAGATCTGGGTGCATAAGAATTCTATCTTGGTTTTATTTATTTTCTTCGGATGGTCAGCGAGAAAAGTGGTATCCAGATGGTCAATATCTGGGTGCTTTTGGCTCTCTTTGTTTTCAAATTAGAGAACAAAATGGTATCCAGATGGTCAATATCTGGGTTCTTTTGGATCTCTTTCTTTTCAAAATAGGGAACATAGTTGCATCTAGATGATCAATATCTGGGTGCACTAACTTCTCTTTCTATTCAATCTCTCTAATCCTTTCGGTTATCAACAGGTCATAGCAGTATCCAGATGGTTTGAGATCTAGATGCATTGGACACTGTTCGGTATTTCATAAAAAAGATGCAATGATGACAAAAATTGGAAACATGGTAGCGAATTGGGTCACTCATCCATTCTATCAATTCAAATATATCAATCCTCAACCATCCATTCTACAACTCAAATCTATCACTCGATCCCAGCGAACATTCCAAAATAACTTCCTTCTAACTAACACATGCATTACTCATATATTTTGTGCATAATAGATTGCATCCATTCCATTTATATGCACCAGAAAAAAAAAAGGAAATACAAGCATCTACATACATGGTAATTATAATCAAATGCATCCATAAACATCTCATATAAACATGCATTTCATAAACACCATCCTGCATTCACATGTCAGTATCATAGGAAAAGTAAATCATCCATCTAAGAGTCTGTATAATAGAATCACATGGAATAAAAATTTCATCATCTAAGAACGAATCACGTAGAACCATACATATAGAAAGTAAATCAATGCACATCATATAAAATCACTGTCTGCATCTCATATAAATATCTGAGTACAATGAACGGTCGCAAGTCTGAACAAAAGAAGGTGATCAACATATATATATCAATAAATATTAGTGTGTCTAGATACAATCATTGATAAGCCTCAGAGTATATCAATGGAACATCACTACAAAATGGTACATGATAACAAAAATGGAAAGTCTACAATGTCAACATGAGCCACCCCCACCCTCGCCGCTAGGTGGACGAGGGGGTGACATGTTAAAGGCAGGTCTCTATGACGGACTAGGAGCACCAACACCGCTGCTCTAGGACCTTTGAGTCCTACTGGATCTCTGTGAAGCTGTATAGATGGGAAACCGCTGAGATGAAGGAACAACACCCTCATAATGGCGCTGCTAGTAATCGATCTCTCTCTGGGCCTCACGCCCTGATCTCTAGAATCGGTCTAATACATCCTGATGCAAAGAATCCTATACACTGTCAATAAAGGATCGGACCTCAGAATGAGCTTGTCACTCTCTATCCTCTGCTACAGTCAACCTAGCCTCAGCTACTAAAACTACCCTAGCCTCAGCTACTACAACTTTACTCTCTAAAGCAATGGCACAAGCATCAGAAGAATAAATTCTAGCTTGAAGATCATACACCTGTTGAGTGAGTCTCTCCAGATCAGAAGGATCTATATCCACCCTCCCATAGAAACATCCTTGTCTCCCTCTTCCTCCCTAGCCCCCAATTCCTCATCTCCTCTCCCCTGCACAACCCATGAGTCCTCACTATCCACACTATCTCCAGTACTGCTGCTAGTACTTCTACTGCCAGTAGATGCACTAGAACTTGAAGCCTCTGCATCCAAAGCCTTAACATCAATATTAGCAATTTCCGTATCCACATCCTTAGCTATCACTGTCTCCTTCAATCTCTCAACCATCACAAGAGTAGTGTGAGGACGCACTCTCCGAACCAACTAAGGTCCCTCCTCCTCTAAAGCCTCCTCCTCCTCAAGGATGACCCCCAATCCAATCCGCCTACTACCTCCTGGTCACCCCACCACCATAACCTCCAGGACCAGGATCATCTCTGTCATCCCCACCCTCCCCCGCCCACCA
>MU228201.1:471837-483672 GCA_018584345.1 Thuja plicata | reverse complement strand
ATCCCTACCACCACCCCTTCCACCATCCCTCCCACCATCTCTCCCTCGACCCTACCTCTGATGCGGCCTCCTCAAAAGTCTACCAACAACAGGGCGAGACACATTAATCAGTGGCTCCAGACGAGATGCCTGCCACCATGCCTCGTACTATGGAGTAGTGCCTGCAAAGAGACCAAGTTCAGACATCACTATCATACAAATGATAATCATATATGGCTAATCAAAACATAACTATATCAAAACAAAGCATAAGACATATACATCAAGTAGGGAAAAATCAAAATGCATACCGACATCAACAGTGGCTGACCGCCAAGTCCATGCAATAGGAAGAAGACCCTGGAACTCAGTAATAGCCACATCAAGAGGAATGATTTCACCCCATAGAGTAGTATCTCTCGATCTACGAGCAAAGTAGGCATACAAATTAGTGACATCTTGCCTCTCACCAAACTACTGCAACACCCTGTCAGTGTTATGGAAATCTATCATGTGGACATGCTGACTGACATGGCTGATCAGGAATCTCCTCTGTCGACAAAAAGGAAGATGAGCATCCTCTCCATCCCAAACAAGATAGTCCCTGTAAGGCCTCCAGATAAAGTATGACATCATATCAAGCTGTTGCCACCAGAACATCAAGTGTCCCATATGAGACTGAATGATAGCACCATCATACATAAATACATAGGGTCTCCCCATAGGAAGATCCTGAGCACCTATGGGCCTGCACACTGCAATATGCTCCCAAGCCCATATCTGAAGCAAAGTGACACCACAACCTAGGGACGTACCTCCAAGGTAAGCAACATAGAACATATGGAAGTACATGTGGGCCAACAAAGAAGAACCCCATGCATATATGGTATGATCTCAAACCATACCCTGAATATAAGCACCAAACCTGACAGAGAATCTGTGCTGGCAACGATCGGGACACAAGATCCTACAAATCAAACTTCCTAACAAAGTGGACAACCCATCTAAACCCATCCCAAACCTAGACCATGGGATATCATAGAGATCAGCCATCCCAAGATGATCTTGGGGTAGAACATAAAGATCAAATAGAGTAGTCACACCAGAGTCTTAGTTGTACTCAACAAGGGCACCCTAGATAGGAATCAACAGGATGTGATAAACATCCTCCAGAGTGACTGTGCACTCGCCAGTCGGTAAACTAAAAGTATGAGTCTCAGAGTGCCACCTCTCTAACAAGGAAGAGATCAGACCCCTATTGATCATGATCTCAGGCATATAACACACCCAGTAGAGGCCTAATTTCCTCAAAATATATCTCTCTACCTCAATAAGATGAAAGCACAAAACCAAACCTGAAGGTCTTGACTCCCAGCAACGCAGGATAATCCCAACGAACTATAAAACAACAGAAAATAGAGTATCAGTAACAGGTCAGAGGAAGAGTATCGTCAATTCATTAATGCATACTAAAGAGTACAAACAGGTTAATTGCAGTATACAACAAACAATTGCAGTACTTTTAAGGACTTTACAACAATCAAACTTCAATTGCGGCAATCAACCATAAAATGCGGTAATAAACAAGCTACTTGAGGCACACTTATCGATTGCAGCATGCAATCAAAAATTGCGGCATCAAAACCACAATTTTGGCAAAATTGCACACTATTGTGGCAACATTCAATTTTTTTCAAAAAAGCACAAATCTTAAAGGCAATAAATGAACACATTAATGAAAAGGAGGATAAGGTTACTTGCCAGACGTCCTGCATCAGCTAGACGATGAAAAGTGCAGACTCAATCTGACACGTGCACGACCCCAGGAATGCCTACCATAGCTCAAAGAACACAAAAAACAAATGAGAAAACAAGAGACAAACTTACCAAAGATCCTGAGCTCAAAGAGTGCAAAGCGACAAATGAATGGCCCACCTAGCTATTTATAAAGGTTTTGAAAAAACCCTAATTCCTCCAGGACCTCAAATTTATCTTTCCAGACCCTAGAATCTTCAACACTCAATATCAGGGGCATAATGAAGCATTTTCTAGATCAGTTAGATACCCATATTTTTAGTTTGCAATTTCAACAATAACGCTCATGTCGCTACTTTTTGCTCAAATTTGTTGAGGGGACATAAATACACCTGCTATCACCGGGGCAAGCTGGGGCATGATCAGAACAAAGAATCTTTGACACACTGCGACAAGCCACAATGCATCAAAGAGGGGCAAATGTAGACACCCTAAAATGGACAGACTTGCGACTTGACATTAAAAACACTAATTTTCATCTATTAATTAATGGTTTTTAATCATTAATTAATCATCTATTTTCTTCTAAATTCATTTCATCTATTAATTAATGGTTTTTTAATCGTTAATTAATCATATATTTTCTTCTAAATTCATTCTCCAAATCATCTAATCAAATTCCCAAAATTAATTAAATAATTAATTTTTTTTAAATTAATTAACCTTAATTGATTAATTACCATTAATTAATTAATTAATGTCAATTTCCTATAGTTTAAATTGAAAGATTTAAACTTACTAATTAAATTCTTCCAATTAAATTAATTTCAATTAAATTAATTTAATTTCATTCAATAAAGCAATTCTAAATAAAAAAGAATTCAAATATCTCACATGTTGAAAACTTTAATTAAAAAATGAATTAAATATTCATTTATTTTCAAAGACATAACTTTAATTAGATCACATGGGTTACTCCACCCATCTCTTTTGTTCACATGGGTTTCTCCACCCACCTCTTCAGTTCTAAAAGGTAACTCAAAATTAGTTCTTCAGTTAACCAAACTCTATGTCCTCTCTCCAAGTTGAAGAGGTGGAGTTTACTGATGGCTTCTCCAGATCCCTTTGATCTCAACCGTTCATCTTCCTATCTCTGGGATTGATCTCAACCGTTCATCTCGTTCTCAATTCCTATATAACAAACCCTTCATAACCATTTGAAGGACCCAAGATTTCAAGCTCACATGCACCATTACTTTGTTAGATTGGTTCTAGCATTCAAGCCATCTTGCGATCACACACACACACACACACACACACACATTCAATTATCAAATTATCGATACTCCCAGGTCATAGACGCTGCCCACACAAGTACTGAGCATCAAAAACAACATTTTGGAAGGAGTAGAGAGAGCCAATAGAAGCTTCAAGCAATTGGGTTTGCATTCATTTGTTTTTCTCTTATTTTCTTGTACATTTTATTGATTCACAATTTCATTTTTAGTATTAATTTCCATTTGATTTCCCCCATTGAAAATTGGTGCTACTAACCCTCTTTGTTGAGTGTTACAAAATTTGATCCCATTGTGTACAATATGTAATAGTATTTCAAATGGTAACCATGTAATCTTTGCATCTTCTTCAGTCTCATCATCATAATATTTTGGTTGGTTTCTTATAGGGTTATTGCTAGAGGAAGGATTAAACCTTTGTTCATGGTATTCTATCCTTGTTGTTTGTTGGATTCTTGAATTCCATGTGTATAGGCTCTGTTAACCCTTTATCTTTACCGAGGGGTCCTTTTCCTTTATATCCCATTCGTTGCATGATTTGATATCCTTTAACATATTTTTGTGAGGATATTTCAACGTGCTTAACTTCTTGGTCATTCTCTTCTCATTTATAAAGCCAAGCAAGAACAACCTTCTCTTCATTCTCTTCTAAGAGAGAAACATGAACTTTTACGATACCAGTCCCTTCATGTATTTGTTAGAATAACTGAGAGGGAGGGAGGGGGTGAATCAGTGGCCTCAAAAATAATTCCAATAATACCAACCAAAAATTATATCACAAATATAATATCCTCTAGCTATCTTTCAGTCCTACAAGATGTATGCCTTATGTGATTTTATCAAATATATACTGCTTGGTGAATATACTGTTTATCTTTTTCTAGCTTTTATCAAGTAGCAGTAATCAAACTTAGTGTTTACTGACCAATCCTGTTTTAGTAATGTGTAAAGAAAAACATCAAATAAATGAACCATATACACACTTGACACATGGATTTTTAACGTGGAAACCCTATTAAGGGAAAAACCACTCAGGACTGGTAACCCAAAATTTTCACTCTTCTGAAGTGACCTCGGTGAAGAGCCAACCCTGTTAAAGGTTACAAACACACTGTTAAGTGCGACCTTGTTAGAGGATTCAAAAATAACACTTTGTCTTTTGACCTAGCATTCACTAAGCTGTCAACAAGAAAACCTTTTGATACTCTTGAGTATCTCAATACAATAAGGATGGTTAAATCCCACTTAGTTAAGAGATTTTCTAAATCAATGGTTAAACTGAAACAATAAATGATCTGTTCAATAATACAAATTTAACTTGCATATTTTTAGATCAATTGTTAGTCCATAATACCTCTCTGATCAATGTCCTCTTCAATTCCTTTTCTCCCCTTCTTACTTCTATTCTACTCGGTGAATGGTCTTGCTTCTGTTGATCGGTGTCTGCAAAATTTCTTTGGCTCTATTCTTCAGCCTGTATGATCAGATCTGCATGAAGAATTCTATCTTCACTAGAATTATATTCAACATTCATCTTTTTATAATGAATTCCTTGTCTCTTTATATAAACATGATTTCACCGTTCAATCTTCTTGTCTTTCTTGTTCTTGACGTAGATTGCTTCTTGATCTGCAAATCCTGCCATGAATTTATTTAATATTTAAAGTTTTTCTTTAGTTTTATTCCATAGATTTCTCCTTGACAACTGTGAATAAAAAACTTCTTGATCATTCTCCTACCCACTTCCATTTCTAGTTTTCTAAGGGCGACTGTGATCTCTTTACCCTCCACCTCCATCGTCTCCTCTCGCCTAAGAGATTTTCTGACTGCTTCCATGCTTCCTCCATGTTTGACCTATTGATCACAACTATTTGGGAGGTGGATTTCCTCTCCATCCCTCACCTCCCTATCCTTAGATCCACACACAAAATTACTTGCCCTATGAACTGGTGGTTTGATGATGACTGTAAAGCTTTCCACCACTCCTTGCACTTGACCTTTGAGACTCTCTCTTCTGACTTTACTGGCCTCCATTCCTCCTACTGCTGCTTTCTTCACCCAAAGAAACATGCTTTCATTGCCTCAAAGTGCACATCCTTTTTCAATACACTTATTCAAAATCCTAAGCTTTTCTAGCGCACCATGTTCCCTCGGTATCCTGCTCCACCTTCCACCTTCCACCATCGATCCTAGATCCCTTGCCTCCCACACCTCCACTCTTTATGACATCCCTAAACAACCATATCTCCACCTCACCCCTCCCCCTCACTGCCATATCTTTACCACTTCCAGCATCTACGAGGCTGTCAGATCCATGAGATGTAGTAGGGTAGTCGATGAGGATGATTTTCAGGCTGAGCTCTTCAAGCTCAATATCTCTGTGTTGAGCTCCTATCTTCTGAAACTCTTTAATAGTGTGGTTTGCACTAACTTCCTTGGGTCCTAGGCGAGACACTTAATCTATTCGATTCACAAGGCTGGGTTGGTTTTTGACCCTAGCAATCATAGGACCATGATGATTGGGCACACCTTCACCAAACTATACGCAACAACACTGAATACTATTCTTAATAGGGAGTTGGACAGGAGAGATTGCAGGGCTAGAGGTCAAGCTGGCTTCCAGGAAGATTACTAGACCATGGACCACATCCTAACTTTGCGGGCGATTATTGAGGAGGCTCATGATCATTCTACGAAAGTCTATTTCTACTTTATTGACTTTTGTAAGGCATTCGATATCGTCCCTCAGATGGCCCTCTTCCAGAGACTTAGAGATATCGAGATTTTTGAGACTCTTTTGATAGCTATTATGAGACTTTATGAGTGGTTGAGGGTAGGTTTAGGACTCCTGAGGGTTTCTTTGACCCTATCCAGAGCACTATTGGAGTGAAATAGGGGAGCCCCCTTTCCCCCATTTTGTTTGGCATCTACATTGACGAGCTCAAGGATTTTCTTAGAGATTCCTCACTTTTGAGTGATGGTTGCTACCTGCACAAGGTTCTTATCTCCATTCTCCTCTTTGTTGACGATGTGATTCTCCTTGCCTCCTCACCAAAAAGTCTCCAGAGACTTCTTGATAGCTTGGCCTCTTTTTGTGAATTGAGACAGCTGGTGGTGAATCTCGATAAGACATAGGTGATAATCTTCAACTGCCTAAAGACCTCACATCTTCATTTCTACTATTAGGGAATGGAGATTGAGATTAATTCTTCATACACCTACCTTGGGGTCAAGTTATTCAGCCCTCGCTTCAGCTTGAGACCCACCATTCTACCTAGGATCAATAAAGGGATGGGTTCCCTTGCCATGTTGGAGAGACAATGTTTCAGGCATCATTTTTTAGGACACCATGTCCAAGTTTTCCCTCTTGGATTCCTTGGTGAGACCTATGGTACTTTATGGCTATATTGTTTGGGGGATGTCTCTTCTGGATTCTAATTGGGCCTCTATTGAGTGTGTTCAGACTATCTTCCTCTGGCGTATCATCAGATGTCATTGGTCCACCTCTCATAACATCATTCTGGCTGAGTTTGGGGCTCATCCCTTTAGATTGGGGACCATCTTTGATCTGGTTTGGTTTATTCATTACCTCCATTATTTTTTGGACTCCAATGATGGTCACAACAGATACTCCTACCTGGCCTATTGCTCTTTAGTGGTGCTTGCCAAGTCAGACCCCTCCCCTAGAGCCCATTGTTGGTATGCCTATGCCTCCTCCCTTTTAGGTTCCATCAGGATTGACATTGATCACCTCCCCGCTATCAGTTCTCGCTTGACGCTCTATCTCACCTCCTCTCTTCCAACAGGATTTGAATAGACATATCAGACTTGACATATATAGGTAGTATATCACCACAACTTGCATTAACCTGTGTGGGGGTCTGCACCTGAGGATGGATTTTTATGCTGAGCACTTTCTAGACATTCAAGATGGGATTATTGTTCCTCCTAGATACTAATATCAGCATTGGTGCCACACCCTTCACATCATGTTGGGATATTTTAGGGTTGGCTCTCACCGCCTTCGGGCCTAGATAGACCATCACATTGATAGAGATGATCAGATTTTTAGGTTATGCACCTTGGCCGATATTGAGACTGAGACACACTTCATCTTCCATTATCCTACTTACTATGAGATCAAAGGGAGATTCTATTACTTATTCAGAGGGTGCAGTTCCTTGACTTCTTTCTTCAGCTACACCAATCAAAGATGCCTGGCACTTTATCTCTGTGAGACTGTACAGCTCCACGAGCATACTCTACAACTTCTTTTCCCCCAGAGATAGATATCTGATCATCTCATTATGACCTTCTTCTCACCCTCATCTCCTTTACAGGGGGTGAAGTGGCCTTGCATTGCCTCCATCATCGATCACTCTAGATCTATGAGACCCCGCAACACCTTTACACATCAGGAACAAATCTCTAGCAGCTCACAACGACGACCCAGGGTTCCTGCTCATCGAGGTCATTATCCTTCAGTGTTGGATTTATTTCTACCTGAAAATGATCCTTAGTCCTCTTGTGTCTATTCTTCTTGCCTATTGTTTCTTGTTCTCTTCTTTCTTTTTTTTCTCTTGGTTGTTTTCCCTGCCACTATTTGGTGGTCTGTTAGTTTGTTGTTCCTTTTTTTGTACCTTTCTAGTCCCTTAGACCCTTGTTGGTCTCTTTTTGGACATTAATAAATTTATCTTATCTTATCTTATCCTTAGTTCAATTGGTCGATGAAAATAAAGTAATCAATTAGTTAACTCTACATATAGCTCTACCAGCTAAGTAGTTTTGTCATTTTCTAACTCCAGTTGATTTTGGTCATCAACTCTTAGTTTTCTCGGTAACACTTTCTCGTGTACCACTTTCTCGGGTAACACTGTCCGTCGGTGTTGCCTGTCCGCTGGATAACATTGTGAACTGCTCAGGTTTCACTATTCTTAGATAACCCTGTCACTTGGTGTATACCTTTACCGACAACACAATTTTTTCTCTTTAGATCTTCAAGTGTTGTGACAATATGTGTATGATAAATAATAACATGTTAAGTTGACATCAATGACAATACAATACAATACATTAACCGATTTAATGTTGTGCATTTACTTTCCGCAGCTCGGTGATCATCAACTTATCATCTTCAAACATTTAATCAGTTATAGTTCATCAATCTCTCCCTTTGGCATTGATGGCAACATACTATCAACACAAAATGAAATATTCCATAGCATACCAAACTTATTGTTTTATAACCAATTCAAATATTTGACTCTCGGTAAGCTCTTCTAGCTTAGATTTGATTCTTGCAGAGTGCTCTTCCTTTCTTCATTCCCTTGAATGGATAGGTGTAGCAATTATCTATTCTCCTTCTGTCTCTCCCTTTGTTGTATAATCTCTTCTCCCTTTTCTGGATAGATATGCAGTGTTAACATTTCTCCAATTCTCTCCCTTAGATGGATGGTTGTTTCTTTGATCATCATTGGATCTTTCTCTCCCTTTGTAGAAACTTCTTTCTCTGATCTTTTCTCTCCCTTTGAATGATGTTTTTCTCCCTAATGGATATTTTATTATTGGACATCTCTCTCCCTTTGACAACAATTCCAAACAAAAATATATCATTTAATCTCCTTTCCATTAGAAATATAGCTCTGTAGTAGCCAACAATATCTCTGTGTGCAGTGCAGATATGTACCTTCTTGTACTGATGTGTCATTGCAGTCTAGATATTTTCTTGCATCAACATGATTGATCTTCTGATAATGTGTAGGATGCTGCAGCCTTCTAGTCAGCTTAGTGACTAGTAGACAAGGGTTGAACCCGTAGTCTCTTCCTTAGGTACTCAAATGTATCTTTTGGAAATGGCTTTGTGAATATGTCTGCTAATTGTTCTTTGGATTGTACATATTCCAGTATCACTTCTTTTTTTTGTACTTGTTCCCTCAAGTAATGATACTTAATAGCTATGTTCTTTGTTTTAGCATGCATCACAGGGTTCTTTGAAATGTTGATAGTACTTGTATTATCACAATAGATAGTTACTAGTTCAAGAATTTCCATATTCATACCTTTCAGGAATTGCTTGATCCATGCAATGTTAGAGCAATTTGCAGCAGTAGCCACATATTTTGCTTCTACCATTGATTGAGATATGCATCCTTGATTTTTACTTATCCATGTGACAAGTCTATCACCCATAAAGAATTCTCCTCCTCTTGTTCTCTTTCTATCATCTATGTTTCCAACCCAATCAGCATCGGTATAAACTTGTAGCTCAAATTTGTCTTCTTTATTATACCACAAACCATAGTCTTTGGTATTCTTTAGATAGCTCAGAAATATTTTAACATAAGTCATGTGTGATTCCTTAGGATTAGCAGAGAATCTTGCAACTATACCAGCTACATGTGCTATATCTGGTCTAGTGTGTACAACATACATTAGTTTGCCAATCATAGATCTGTATAAGGTCTGATTTACCTCGGTTGTCTTGTCTTCCTTTGTCAATTTGTAACTTGTTTCCATAGGTGTTCCAACTGGTTTGGAGTCCTCCATTTTGAATATCTTCAGAATTTCTTTGATGTATTTAGATTGTGTGATATAAATGCCTTCATCATGTTGTAGAATTTGTAGACCAAGAAAAAATTTGATCTCTCCAAACATTGACATCTCAAATTCTTTGCTCATTTCATCAGCAAATTATTTGAATAGCATATCATTACCTCCAAATATGATATCGTCAACAAATATCTCAGCAATCAAAATCTTATCATTAGTATCTCCTTTCAAATACAGATTACTGTTATCACTTGTTCTTACAAATCCAATGCTAATGAGATAAGAGTGAAGTCTTTCATACCATGATTTCAATGCTTGTTTCAATCCATACAAGGCTTTGTGTAGTCTAAAAACCATGTTCCTCTTGTTAGGATCAACAAACCCTTTAGGTTGTTCAATGTATACCTCTTCTTCTAGTATTCCATTCAGAAATGTAGATTTAACATCCATTTGGTATACTTTGAATTCTTTGAAAGAAGCATAAGCAAGTAAAATTCTTACTCCTAGTCTAGAAATGAGTGCAAAGGTTTCTCTATAGTCAATACCTTCTTCTTGTGTATACCCTTTTGCATACCAATCTTGCTTTTTTTCTTGTGACTTCTTCATTCTCATTCAGTTTGTTTATGAAAATCCATTTTGTACCAATGAAATTTTTGTCACTCGGTCTAGGTACTAATTTCCATCTTTTGTTCTTTCCAATCTGTTTAATCTCTTCATTCATTGCACTAACCCATTCTTGATTCTCAAGTGCAGTATTAACAAATTTAGGCTCAAAATCACCAATCAAACATCTAGTATTCAGTTACTACTTCTTGTTCTCATTCTAGCTCTTTTGTCTCTAATGATCTGGTCTTGTGGATGGTGTCTTCTGACATTCTTAGAAAGTATAGGTTCATATCTATGTTCCCCATTCTGATCATCATTTTGACCTTCATTTTGATCTTCATCATCGCTCGACTCAACATTGTGAGCATTTTCTTGATTCTTGGTATGTGCAGCCTGTAGCTCGGTTGCATTGTTCTGTTGCTCAGTACGTTACACTATTGCTCATGTAGATTTTCAGGTTCATCAATGTAAAAAAATATGTTGTAATCTTCTGGTTCCTTCCTACTTTCCTCATCATTTTTCTTAGCAAATTCATCCACTTTAACATATGCACTTTTAATGATTTTGTTAGAAGATTTGTTAAGACATTTATAAGCTTTGCTTTTGGTAGAATATCATAGAAATATTACTTCATGACTTTTAGAGTAAATTTTTCCATTTCTATCATCTTTTAATAAATAACATTGACTTCTAAAAATTCTAAAGTAACTCACATTTGGTGTGTATCCATACCATAGCTCATAGGGTGTCTTATTGGTGTCTTTCTTCAATTGAACTTGGTTTAGTGTATAGACAACAATACTTACAAATTCTCTCCATAATTTTTGTGTGATGCCTTTTTCAATCATTAGTGTTCTGGAACAATCAAAAATTGATCTATTTCTCCTTTCAACAATCCCATTTTGCTGTGGTGTTCTCGATGCAAAAACTTGTCCTGTAATTCCATGCTCATTAAAAAAGTTAGTGAATTCATCAGAAATAAATTCTCCTCCTCTATCTGATCTTAAAAATTTCAGTTCTTTTCCAATTTTCTTTTCAACCATATCTTTATACCATTTGAACATCTTAAATGCTTCATATTTATTTTTTAAGAACATGACAGTCATCATCCTAGAATAATCATCAACAAATAGAATGAAGTATCTATCACCATAATAGCTCTTTATTCTCATTGGCCCACATAAGTCAGTATGGACTAACTCTAAAATAACATTAGATGTGTATGTTTTTCTCTTGAAACTAGACTTTGTCATTTTCCTTTTTGACAATTCTTGCACATGACATGGTCGGGTTTTGACATTCTCAGTAAGTGTAACGCCCCGCCAGGCAACCCGAGAGGACAATACATAAAATATCTATAAGATGCAAGTAATATTTTTTTTTTTTTTGTTTAACTAGAATAATATTCACCATTGTACTTCATATCTCTAAAATAAAAATAAATAGAAAATACTTTTCTACAACTTGAATGCAAGATTTATTCAACTTAAGTCCTCACAAGTTCCCTAACGTCGCTACTAAAGCAAAATTATCTAAACTATTTACATGCATAAGATATCCATTTAATTATGAGCTTATAAGATCTACATTAATTTTAATGCACCAAGGTAAATTTCACTAACTTGTTTCTTTCATTAAACATAAGTTAATC
>MU228201.1:418056-435640 GCA_018584345.1 Thuja plicata | reverse complement strand
TATCTCAGACTTTGTGAGAGGTATTGATAGACCGTCAGAGGCTATGAGATCATGTTTCTAAGGTATACAAAAATCTCTCCCAGTTTTGGGCGATTTGACTTTGTTTCCATTTGGCAAGGCAATCTCAGTCGATGCCAAAACTTGCAGTGAGGGTCAGTTGAAAGTAGCTCCGTAGTGTATCTTTCAAACTGTCCATCTTGGCATCAAACCGTTTGTTCAATCAGCTCCGGTTGGCCAGGTAAATGCAAGTGACAAACCCATTCCACCCACAGAGTCACTGGAATGCTCATGACCACGCTCGACCCAAGTGTCCCCAAGGTATATGACTGAGGACAAGTTTTGAGCATGATGTTACAAAACAATGTCAGTTGAGTTTGACATATGTTTTATAACTTGATAAAGGGTATCTAAAAAAATTATTAGTTTTGGAAGTCTTTTGGAAATTTTTGGAGAAAACAACCAAAAACAGTCGCTGCTGAAATTTTTGGAGAAAACAACCAAAAACAGTCTAGAAGTTGATGTACTATTGAAGGAAGGATTTGGGTATTGTTACAAAGCAAAGAAGAATTTGAGTGATCTCGGTAATTTATTGCATGTATTATAAAAAATTCAAACAAATTGACATATAACTTCAACAAGATATAATTTAAATCATAATGATAATCAAATATAACTTCAAAATATAACTTCAAGACATAACAATCATAATCATAGTCAAGATATAACTTCACCATTCAATTCCATATACATGAATAATAAATGTGTATATAAAAGATGACACAAATATAACATAAAAATGAAAATGTTCTATATATAGAAAGTATCAAAAGTATCTCCATATACAAATATGACACATGCCATTTCAAAATGTCTACACAATCAATGTTTCAAGGTGTACAATGTGGCATATATGCCATCTCAAAATGTGCCAAGTGGCATCTCTAAATGAACAAAAATAAAACTAAATCCTATGCCATAGGGGAATCATCAAAATGTAGCCTCTTTGAAGAAGTATTTGACTCTGGTTGACCCGGCATAAAAAAATGAGTTCAATCCCAAGTTAGATTGTTTAGTTTATATGATTTGTACATATAATTAATTCATAATTCAAACATGAATTTAATTATAAATTAATACAAACATATGTACCTGGTCTCTCAGTCACCTACCATGATCAGGTGTCCTAACATAAGTCTTTGGTAGCGAATGAACATTGCCACCAATACCAACTCTGACCTATCAATATATATTTGCAATAATGAGATTAGTAGAGTGGTGCAGGGGCCCAAGGTGAAACATAGAGTAATAAATTTACAAAATAGCATGATAGCATAATAAAATTACAAATTGATTGAACTAAAATTAAAACTTACATCCACTGATGCCTCCTCTAGAGTAGTGGGCTGGGTCAATAAAGATAGGAATGATTCTTGTGGGGCCTCCCTCGCACTAGGAGTAACCTATGAGAGTAAAAAAGATATTCGGTTATATATAAATGTACTTCATCATAAAAACCTTGGTTACAAAATACAAATAACAATATGTACAAATCTACGTACAATTGGGCTATCACTCTGAATCGAGATGCCTATCATCCCAGGCTCCCGAACTTGTGTCGGGACATCGTCGAGAGCCACACCCTATACAATAAAGTGCATATAAAATATTTATTACTACACACAAGTAAAATACATATGCATGCATAATTAATCTTAAACAATTAATTACCTTTCCTTTATCGACACATGAGGAAGGAACCCACTCGTGCCCCCCACTAACATCAGCTAATACCTACAAAACTATAATAAGATGACAATATATTAGTAAATGTATGAATTTTATTGCTCTAATTGATAGAGATTTAAGCATTTACACCAAATAATAAAAAAAAAACTAATGGGTACATAATTTATAATATACCATATAGGTGTCAAGGCCAAATGAAATGGACGAAAGTGTGGAGTCATCCACCTGTCTCAACTCCTCCTCTGTCATCGAATGAACATAAATGGACCAAATATATATACATAAGTGCATGCAGTCTTTAAAACTAATCTAAATAAATAAATTATTTTTAAATTAAATAAGTCATGTGACAAATTTATTTATAATATTTACTCTTACTGTATCAACAGGACTCCATGGCTCTGTGTACCCCTCCTCAGCACTCTCATGAGACACAGATGCTCCATGAGGTGTTGCAGCCTCTTTAGCTGCATCTCCTGTATCCTCCTCATCAATAACATACTGATATGTATCAACATTAGTAAGTGGTCCGAGGCACAAATTCTAGCACATAATGCAAGTATGGGGCACACATACATGTGAACTACTGCCAGATGTTGATGCGCCAACATCATCCACACCAGGAGACAATAATGACCTGGTCTGCGTGATCAACTGATCACTCAGCATGTGAATGGCCCTAATACTCTGTGTGGTAGCCTCTACAATGATATCGGGATGCTTCATTGGAAGAGGGGGTGCGAAAATAGTGGGGGGGACAAAGGTAGTGGCCTTTTTGCGCTGGGCAAATGGCCTAGTCTGAGGAGCTCCTCCGCCTATGCCCATGTTGGGCCTCATGCTTCAATAATTAACATTGTGACCAAGCACAAACTCAGCATACAATCTTTTTTATGAAATATAAAGGGAGCTCCAAATTTCTATGGGTGGTTTATCAAAAACCATCCACCAGCCATCCCAAAAGTGTGTGCGCATTGCTTCATTTGTGCACCATTTTATTGATAATTTGGGCTTTTTGGGGTCAAATTTTAATCCGGTTTTAGGATTAACAAAAAGGGAGGCTATATCTTCCTTAGTTATATTAAGGGCCGCAACCCCATCATGGTCAATCCCGTCATCAAATTGGGCGTGCATATCATCACGCCAATGAAGAGAAACATTATGTTGTTGTGTAAGGGTGTCAATGTTTTCAACAATGGTATTTAGGGTGATAAGAATAGGAGCTAATGTAGGTATATTTTGATACATGTTTTTGAAGCCCCGTATAGTGTTCAAATTCTCTTGTATCAAATCCTCTAAAGATTGAGGGTTTTGAAGCAGTTCTGGATTGTTTTGTGGATCGTTATTTGGTGGGGGAGGGTTATTAACTTCATTGTTGTCAGCCATGCCCGATTAAATAATATACAAATATAAATTTCAAATTGATTTCATATATTATTAAAAAAATCAATACAAAACCCCATTTTAACCAAAAAACTACATTTAACATGAAAATAAAAGAAATTAATCAAGATATAGCAAGAAGTTACTTACCGGATAAAATGTGGAGTCAAATTTGTTGTTGGAGAAATCAGTGTTATTTATGTGGAGCCTAATCAAACTTAGTTTCTTTTAGTGCGGTTTCCCCCCAGACATATCTATTTGGGCCCCATGCTCGGGGTCAAGGGGCAGAGCCCCTTGTGGGGTCCTGGGGCAGTGCCCCAGGCGGGGTCAAGGGGCAGAGCCCCTAATGGGGTCAAGGGACAGTGCCCCTTGCGGGGGCCCTGTGGGGTAGCGCCCCAGGGTGGGGTCAAGGGGCAGTGCCCTTCGATGCCAACAATGATTTAATAATATTGTAAAGGGTCGATCATTGAATTTCTATTAGTCAGAGTATTTTTGCCCTAATTAGGTTAGGTCAAATATGCTTGTGAAAAGGGCTTAGGGTTTCAAGTTTTCATTGTATGAGGGATTTTTCATAGCTTCTTGTGACGGTATTGATTTGTAGGTTTTAGATTGTAATCACTGGATAATAATAAAGATATTGGAATCGCTGTTGGTGGACATAGCCCAGGGATTGGGTGAACCACGTTAAATCTCTGTGTCTTTGTGTTCTCTTCTGTGTTTATATTTGCATTTTTCTGCTTATTATTTTAACAATCAGGTACCTGAAAAAATTGTGTATAGGATATTTAGAGCCATTTTTCAACCCAAAATGATGAGAGAAATGAGGAAAATAGCTCGCGGGTTTTGATTTATGCCATAGGTTTCAGGTACCCAAAAAAATTGGGTACCCAATTAGGCTTGTGCTTTGGTGTCAAGTTTGCCTAGGTGTACTAACACCCAGGCCTACTAAAATGTCAACATACATTTTCATGCGCTTTTGGACGACTGAAAAGTGGATTTTTTTACATCGCCACTTTTTGGCCCCTCATGATCTTGCACATACCCATATATTGTTTATGTTTTCTTATCCTTTACCGAGTAGAAGTAATTAAACTTAGTGTTTACCAACCAATCCAGTTTTATTAATGTGTAAAGAAAAAAATCAAAGAAATGAACCATATACAAATTTGACACATGGATTTTTAATGTGGAAACCCTGCTAAGGGAAAAACCACTTGGGACCGGTAACCCAAAATTTTCACTCTTCTGAAGTGAGCTCGGTGAAGAGCCAACCTTGTCAAAGGTTACAAACACACTGTTAAGTGCGACCTTGTTAGAGGATTCAAAACTAACATTTTTTATTTTTACCTAGCATTCACTATGTTGTCAACAAGAAAACCTTTTGATACTCTTGATTATCTAAATACAATAAGGATGGTTAAATCCCACTCGGTTAAGAGATTTTCTGAATCAATGGTTAAACTAAAACAATAAAAGATCTGTTCAATAATACAACTTTAACTTGAAGATTATCAGATCTATTTTTAGTCCATAATACCTCTTTGATCAATGTTGTCTTCAATTCCTTTTCTCCCCTTCTTACTTCTATTCTTCTCGATGAATGCTCTTGATTTTGTTGTTTGGTGTCTGCAGAATTTCTTTGGCTTTGTTCTTTAGCCTGTATGATCAGATCTGCATGAAGATTTCTATCTTCACTAGAATTATATTCAACATTCATCTTTTTATAATGAATTCCTTGTCTCTTTATATAAACATGATTTCACCGTTCAATCTTCTTGTCTTTCTTGTTCTTGACGTAGATTGCTTCTTGATCCGTAAATCCCGCCATGCATTGCTTTAATCTTTAAAGATTTTCTTTAGTTTTATTGCATAGATTTATCCTTGACAACTGTGAATAAAACTAGATTTAAATCTTCTTCTTATCCTTAGTTTAATTGGTCGATGAAAATAAATCAATCAATCAGTTAAATCTAAATATAGCTCTGCCATCTATGTAGCTTTGTCATTTTCTAACTCTATTTGATATCGGTCATCAACTCTTCATTTTATCAGTAACACTTGCTCGGGTAACACCATCTGTCAGTGTTGACTGTCCATCAGGAAACATTATGAAATGCTCAGGGCTCACTATTCTTGGGTAACCCTGTCACTCGATGTATACTTTTACCGAGAACAAAAATGTTGTCTCTTTAGATCTTCAAGTGTTGTGACAATATGTGTATGAGAAATCATAACATATTAAGTTGACATCAATGACAATACAATACATTAACTGATTTATTGTCGTGCATTTACTTTCTATAGCTTGGTGATCATCAACTTAAAACATTTGATCAGTTATAGGTCATTAATATTTCCAATTTATGACTGCTAGTAGGCTTGAATGATGATGAGGTCATGCCATAAGATCTAGGGGATGTAGGGAGATTAGCCACTAAGGGAAAATGGTGAATTTGATACTCTCCCATACCTGTTTTTGTAATTTTCAATTTCTCCTCAAAGATTTTTATGAGTGTCACTCGGGAACTATCAAATCCTTGCTTGGTAGATGCTTCCTCATTATGCGAAACCATGTTTTCTTCTTGTTTCAAAGTGTTACATGAGTATGTGTTATCATCCAAAATAGAGACCTCCACTCCGTTGTGCGAAAACTTTACAAATAGGTGATATGTTGAGGGGACAGCCTGCATGTCATGAATCCATGGTCTCCTTAATAAAATGTTATATGCTAGTGGTAAATCCAACACTTGTAAAGTCACATCTCTCTCAATGGGTCCAACCCTGATAGGTAAAATGACCAATCCTTTTGATGACCTTTCTTCTTCATCATAAGCTTTTATGGTGATCTTTCTCTGGGATCTATGGTGTGTTCTAAAAAAACCAATGCTATCACAAGCTTAAGAGTACAAATGTTCAAACTGATGCCTTCATCTATCAAGATGTGTTTGAATTCCTATTTATGGATCAATACCTCTATGTGTAGGGTTTGGTTATGCAAATAATTCAATGATTTATCATCTTCTTCTGAAAAAGATAAGTAGTGAGGTGAGGTTAAATGACCTACCATATTTTGGAACCGATCAACACCAAGGTCCTTTGGTACAATTTTTTCTAAAGGGCCATTTCAAGGATCTCCTTATGTGATGGTGAGATCTTAAGTAATTCCAAGATGGAAATTTGGGCTGGATTCTTTCCAACTGATCAACCAAATTGTAGTTCGTAGCTGGGATTGATGTGACTCTTTTATTTGATGTTGATGGCTTTAATGTCATAGTTTGTTTTGATGATGAAGCCACTCCCTTAAGAATAACCTTATATTAATTCCTTGTTAGCACATTACAGGATTCAGGCTCCTTTTTGTCTTTGATGATAATCACATTAACTAATTGATTAGATGGCTCAAGCATGTGAATCACATTTTCATCATTAGGGTATATGTAATTTAATTTAGATCCTTGGTTATTCAAGGATTCCCCTTGTTAATATGAGGGTATGGATTTATTGAAAGCTTTGTTATTAGTATTTGACTGATGGTGATCAACTGTGATGGTCTTATTATCAATGAGGTCTTGGATGACAC
Source organism: Thuja plicata (assembly GCA_018584345.1). Lineage (NCBI taxonomy): Eukaryota > Viridiplantae > Streptophyta > Pinopsida > Cupressales > Cupressaceae > Thuja > Thuja plicata. The sequence goes on along the minus strand of MU228201.1, from coordinate 428,934 downwards.
TCTTTAGTTTCATGCATTCATTAGTTAAGTGTCCTTTGTTTTTATAATATTCATAGAAGTGATTGTCGTTCCACCACTTAGGTTTAACTATCAGTTCCCAAGGATTTGACTCTATTATCATGATGATCTTGTGTGCCACAAGAGTTTTTAATGCGGTTTTGAGAGGTTCTCTAAGAGGAGTGAAATCTCACTTGGGTTTTGGTATCCACAGTGCTTTGTCTTTCTACACATTTGGATTATTCTTGAATGGTGTCAGAACATTCATGTTGTTCTTAGCGGCTTGTATACTACTAGATAAGTTGAACACTATCTCTTTGGATTTGAACTCGAATGAGTCAACCACTCCATCACTGACTACTTTTTTTATTTTATTCCAATACTTTCCTTTATCTTTTCCATTGTTATTGTTAGGACTGTTCGAGGATTTAGTGTCTTTATATAAGGCGAGTTCACCTTTTTTCACAAGAACCTCCTTGATGTGGATAACACTTTCCACCAACTCACTAAATGAAATATTATTTTGCATTTGAATTGCATAATTCATTTTAGGTACCAAATTGATAATGAAGATGTCAATTTTCTCATTTTCTGGGATTTTCTGAGGATATCTCACAAATATATTTCTTCATCTTTGGAGGAATTTGATAAAATATTCACCATTATGTTGTTTGGTATTGCATAGATTTAGCATGGTGACCATATGCAAGATGTTGTAGGAATAATGTTGTATAAAATTTTGTATGAGCTCATTGAATGTTTGAATATCAGGTGAGAGTTTCGTGAACCATTCCAAGGATTGGCAACTGAGGATCAGTGGGAACAACCGCATAAGATATTTCCTTTTATGCATAAAATCCATGCTAAGAGAATATAACTACCTCACATGATCTTGAGGGTCACCTTCCCCATTGTATTTATTATATTTCAGAATTTCAACCTTAGGGGGAAACAAAGGCATGTGTAAGTTTTTAGCAAACAGGAAGGGACATATAGATTCCAATGAGTACTTGTTAGAAGGTTGTTCTTTCACTTTCTTCAATTCTCTAAGTTCACATATCATATCTTGTAATTTGTGATTGAGAATGGTGATGGGAGACTCTTCCTTCTGTTGTATAAGTCCTTCGATATCAAAGTCATGAGGAAGTTTAATACTTGTAGATGCTAAGTGCATAAAGGATTTATCCTTGTCCATGTGCATAATAATTTGCATCATCTTTTGAAAGTGTTTGTCTTGTTGACATCTTTGGATTTATTCTTTCGTAGGTTCCTCAATCGAGGAGTAAACACTAGTGTGGTGAATCTGTTGTTCTTGGCTAGATCCCCAGTCGTAGGCTAACATTGTTGATGTGTTTTGATGTGTAGTCTGAGTCAATTGATGTTGGGAGATTGAGGTTTGAAACAAGGGTATTGATTAATAGATTTTTGGGATATCTTAATTTGGAATCCTTTCAGTTGATCTTGGTTTTTTACAGGACGAGGGTCCTAGGGTAGAATTGTCGATAGATTTTCGCTTTGAATCGAGATCATTTTTTAATTATATGCTTCTAGTTTCTACCATGAAAGAAAATTATAGTTAAGACTTTAGAATGACTATAATTATAGTTCAATGTTAAAAATTTCTAAATGATCACTTGTCTGATAGCTTGGTAAGAGACGTTTCGATGAAAGATTTCTGATCTTGGTACAAGGTATCATGTTTTGAGACTTGAATGTCTGCTGGATGACACTTGTGACATAGCTTATTAGGATTGACTATTGAAGAGATTGTGTATGGTAAGTAAGATCATTCAAGAAAATAGGATGAGAGATGATGATGGGTCAAGCCAACTAATCAAGAATTGACAACTACTATGACAGGGTAGTGTGATTAATTCAAGCGTTATAGGCAGGAAGCATGGATATCAAAGATTAAGGTAATTGACTGATTTGTGATGTAAGCTCATACAATAGGTCCCAGGTTCCCATATGACAATTCCTAGATTACTAGATGAGTTACTTCTATTATAGTGTTTTATTGTACAATAATTCAGATAAGTGAAAATGACAGTGTATAACAGGGACATTTTGCCACTTTTTTTGGGTTAAATTTGAATGAACTTGCACAATCTTGAGGTGAAAATGTCAACGTCTAAAGGTGTTTATGTAATTTTAGTGTCATATTAAGGTGATTAAAACACATCAAACACAAAGGAGTGAAAATCAAGCACTTCTTATCCCTAGAGTCAATTTTTCTTAGTAAGAAAATTCGTGCTCATTGACTCAGGTACACACCCAATAACTAAATAAAACACGACTATCACCAAGCACACAATGGTTCTAGTCATGACGCTGTATCAATCAAATCCAAACACTAATTGGGGAATGATATGATGAATATATTGGGGGAGTTACTATCTCGCTTACACTTAGATTATCTACATTTGAAGGTGAACCGAGTGGTTTCTACTATATGGATTTTAGAAAGGATCTCCATTCTATTGTATCCTTTACGTCTGCACAAGCGCGATTGAGACATATAGTCCCAAAAAGTGTCTTAGCACATGCAGTCACATAAATTTGATTAAGACCAAGAGGCCCTACTTTGTATTAGACATGGGATGATTATAAGCCCAAATGACATTCGACTCCCGAAGCTTTGGCCCCAAAGAGTAATTTTTTTAACATGAGTTGGAGTGGTGTGACTTACACCTTGTTCTCATGTGGGTCATCTAGGGAGATTTTTTTCTTAACAAAGAAGCCCAATCTAAAAGGTATGCATAAATTAAAGTGGATATCAAAGATAAGGTCAAGATTTCTGATTCTCCCTCAAAGAGGATAAGAGCATAATTTCCTACTTATTTTTGTGTTTCCCAAACACTCCAAACACTCCAAGTTTTCCCAAAATGATTTCTTGCATTTAAGATAAATAAAATATGTTTGGGTTTCTGATTCTTCCTAAGGGGAAGAAAAGCATAGTCCCCTAATGTCCAATTTAACTCACACAAACAATACCCTAAGTAAACTAGGTGCCTAAGAAATCATTTAAGAAGATACACTTTTGTTTGGTTGATGAAGTCAAGAGGCAACCTAAAAATACAATTTTTTAGTAGCTTCAACAAAATTTCTTTGTTTCAAGCATCCTAAAAGCACAAAAGTGTTAGTATTTTGTGATAAAAAGTGTGCTAGTATGACTTTGGAAATCAATTCTTCTACTAAACATCCTGAAAAAACCAGTTAGTCTATCAAACCAGAGAGAAAAAAGATCACAAAAAATATGTTAGAGATTAGCAACTCAAGACCAAATGAAATACACCTCTAAAAAAACTCTCTGTTTCTGAAACAGAAAAGTGCAAAGGACACCCTAGAAGAAAAACTTGTATGACCAAACATGCAAGACCATGCAACCAAACATGGTAAGATGATCTCCTGTACAAAAAATATAATATCCCAATACAAAAATTAAAATGAGATAAATACTCGTACAACAATACAAATATCCTAAAATGACAAATGAGTGACCATTGATTTTTCGTACAAGTAGGTATGAAACAGAGTACGACAGTAAACACAATTTTGTCAAGAACATGAAAATAAATAAAAATTGGGTCAAAAAACTACTTTCTACCCCACGGTGGGTGCCAAAATGTGTGTGGTAAAATGTGGCCTTCAACCTGCAACACAAAACACTCAATAAACCATTAATTCAAGGGGGTTAGTATCAAATGGGAATCAAAATCATTACACAAACTACCCTCAAGGGTGGCTTATTGCTTCCTAGTTGAAGAGAGTTTTATTTTTAGAGGATGCTCATCAGATTAGCATGTAGAATCAGTGACTAGATGACTCCAAAATGGAAGATTTCATGAAATGAGCAAGATGCATGAACTTGCATACTTTTCTCTCAAAAATCTTGGAAATGACATGCATGCACAAGCAAACTAAATGCATATTAACCATGAGATAAAGCTAAGAACATCATTATAAGATTCCAAATGAAGCTATAAATGAAGTTAAAATCTAAATGCAAGCAAGCTAAGCTAGCATGAAAATGGAGGTAAGAAATATGATCAAAACCTAGAACAAAACTAGCATTATAACTTTACTTCTCAAATTGTCTCATGCTTGAACAAAGGGAGCTATCCCTTTTATAGGAAATTTTGTGAAATGAATGGTCAAGATTCAACCAAGAAGGGTGGTAGAGATGCAATTTCCCTTAATCCATGTGGGCTTGATCCAAGTGGAATGCTTTCAATTGGTCAACCTTGTGCTTGTCTAGGGGAGAATGAGACAAATTTGGCAATTCCCCATTTAATTGCTTTTATTTGAATTTTGAGTGCTCACACATGTGTGAGGATGTGTGAATGGGTTAATTTAATTAAAAGGGGTCTGATAATTTTAATTAAACCCAATAGCTTAAGTAATTAAATAATTTAGGCTTTGATTTACAATTTGATTCAACAAGTCATGTTTAATTATGCAAGCAGGTTTGATTAAATGCTCTCATAATAAGGGTCTAATGATAAATGTCTTTGGTTTAGGGTTTCTTAAGACTAATTACTCAAAATAGGGGCCATAGGTTTCTTAGACCAATTTTAGGTGGTTACACAAGTCTATCAAAATGGTGTTATATCAACAAAGTATCTAATCAAAAGAAACAATGCTTAGTGATAATCATGACTGACTACCGACATCATCCCTAGGAAGTCCTAGTGGATGAACATCAAATCTAATTAGAGCTGGTACAAATTTTGACTATGCCGCTGCCTATGAAAAATGTGTGACTCTGGCAGTAGGATCTAGCAGTGCAACAAAATAAGCTGCCTAATAATAAGATGCCCGATTGGGCTACAGTGCGACATCTCTCTGTGATATCTCCAAGGCACTCTCTCTATCTGTTAACCGTTCCTGCAGTACAACTATATCAATCTAGATCTGTGATCTCTCTTGGTACAACTTGGAAATAGTGTCTCTATCTCTAGTGGCTCTCAGCTATCCTATACCTAGCTACAAAGGACCCCCTATATGTGTAGCTCTCTAAGGAGGAGGACCTGTGTATATGCCTGTACCCATCTATGGTGGTACACATGTAGGATGACCAATCTAAATACTAGGATGAACACCTATGGTAAGTGTGTTGGTAACCCTAGGTTGTATAAGTACATGTGCAACATGAGGCACCTATGATGAAAAGAGGACACAAGAAGAAGATGACATCTGTGTCGAAGACAATACGTGTGATGTAGACGACATCTGAGATACACCAGGAACCTAAGCTAAAGAAACAATAGGAGGCACCTAAGAAGAAGAAGGATTCTATGAAAAAGAGGGTATCTATGAGACAGATGGATATATAGGATTAGTAAACCTAACTCTAACCTATCTCTGATGCCCACTGCTCCTAATACCATGACCTCTACCCTTCTCAGTACCATCTCTGCCCTGATCCCTACCAACCCTGCCACCACTATCATCTCCACTATTTATTGATCGTCTATGGGTGGGTGCACTAACTTCTCCACCACCCTTATCATTGTGTGTGCTTGAATGTGACCTCTAAATCAAGCACAAACTCAACATAGTCCTTACACAATCATTCAATTCAGAAAGACAAACATGAATTGTTCATTTTGCAAATTTGATTGAAGTGACTTGTTGCCTCCTAATCAGTTGGAGATGTCAAATTTACTCTCAGAACAAGAGCCAACAACCTAACCATTGCTAACATGGAGGATTTCTAAAGCATGAGAAGTAATGAAATTTCCATTAATCTATGAAATCGAATGCAATTAATCTATGAAATCAAATTGCAATTAATCTAGTAATGAAATTGCAACTAATCTATGAAATGAAATTGCATTTAAACTAGAAAGCTTGAAAAGATGAAATTGAGATGTTAGATATGTGAATGAATTACATTAAAAATCAACATATCATTAATCCAAATTGAAATTAATCTAATTATGCAATTAAGCTCAAAAGCATGAAATAATCAATGCAAATTTCACTATAAATTTGATGCTCTCCAAAATCATCCTCTCAAATGAAGAAAAAGAGGTCCAATTTATAGAACACCATGGAAAGATGGTGAAGAGTTTCTTGAAAAGAAATGATTGCCTCTTCACTTTCATTTGAGACAAAAATGCAAGAATTATTTAATTAAAAGGATGGATTAGTGCCACATGAGTGACCTTTGATATAGAATTATGGAATTATTTTTGAGGATAATCCATTCAATCAATTAAATAACTATTCAATTCCTTTTTATGTATATTAGCTAAAGGGGGTGGAATTAATTTAATTTAAAAGAACTTAGAAATTTAGAATTAAATTAATTAATCATAGGGATTTTTAGCTAATAAACCTTGATAATTTAGGAAATAAATATAATGTCAGATTTATGCAAATTTGGGTTTTCTGCATTTGAGACTCAGTCAATTAAAGTCAATTTGGAAGAGAATTTTCCTAGTACAATAGAACTTCGATGATGATAAAATTGAAGGAGCGCACCAAAATTGATTAGGATTATAAGGTGCCAATTTTGGGGTGTTACATTTTTCCCCTCTTTGAATTGATGTGCAAGAAACACATTCATTCAAAGAATAGTCTGATGTGAAGATGAAGATTTTGGAAGTCTAGGTTAGGTTTCCAAGACACCGATCAAATTGAAAATAAGAATCATCTGAGAGAAGATCAAAATCGGGGTTAGATTGCCCCAATGTCCACTGATAGTTGATGAAGATCTAAGACTGTCTCCAGAATCAGGGTTAGATTGCCCCAATACAAAGATTAGCCTTTTGAGATCTAGGTTAGGTTGCCTAGATAACGGTCTAAAGAGCTTTTGAGAGCCATCTTCAGAATGAAGCATAACTTTCAGGAATTGGGGTTAGATTGCCCCAATACCTAATGAGATTTCAAGAATCATCTTTAGAATGAAGCTTGATCCTTTAGGATTCGAGTTAGATTGCTTAGATACCTAGAAAGATAAGATGACAAGCTACGAGACATCAAGATGCCCCTAGAGATTCAAGATCATGGAATATCCAATTTTGACCATAAGGTACGAAAAACTGAATATGCCCCAAGTGATGTGATGCCCCTAGCAATGGGGACTTTTGATTCAGATCAAACTGATTCGAGAATAATGTGAAAAGATTTAATGATGCAATCATCCTGCCCCCTCGGGAGTGAAATTGAAAAATGACACATCATAAAGATGAGAGTGAGAAATCACAGATAGAAGCAAGATCAAAGATCCAAAGAGATCCAGAGATAGATTAAGAGAAGACAGAATCGATTTGGAGCGATCAGGGAGTCCTACTGACTAGGTTTGACCATAGTTGACTAGAATTGACTAGAGTTGACTAGAGTTGACATTGATGAACAGATTGTAGAAGCTGAGAAAATGATGACTAGAGATGATTTTGACAAGAAAGCGACGTCAGAAAGTTGACTGCACAAGCGTCTGATCGTGTTGGTCCCAAAATTTTAAAATGTGATTTCGAGCTACTTAGGAGCATCAAATTTTGATTTCGATCATGAAAATGGATTCAGAACGGTCCATTTAGCCAAGGGTGCAATTTTTGTGGAAAATGGAGCACTTTGAAAAATTATGTCAAAGGCTATATAAGGCCCGGAGGGGTCATTTTCAAATTATTATTCACCTTTTGACTTTAGCGATGGCGAGGGCTCCAGCTGACATTGATAGAATTCCCATGCATCTACACCAATTTGAGTGCTCCCGACGACACAACCGGCCACTGGAGTATGACACACCTGTAAGTAATCACAACCTGATCCTACATTTGAATTTTTTTATCAATTTATAGCATTTTAACATGTTTTAAGCCTTCTTAAATTTTGTTGGTCCAATCTCGCGTGGGGAAATAGTTTCCTTGTGTTGACCTAGGTCTCCTTTTACATGAGGATTTAGAATCCTCATGTGGGTCAGGGGTTCCTCGAATGGGCCCCTCCCCTGCGCTCATGCGAAGAGTGCGCTTGCGGTGTGCGATATTTCTGAAATCTCATGTGGGAAGACATCCCGTCTCGCACGAATCAGAAAGCTCGTGCGGGAAAAGAGTTTCCTCGCATGGGATACTTGCCAAAATTCAAAAGTTGTCATTTTTCTATGTCATAGAGTTAGCTAGTTGCAATATCTCAAAACTGTGTTTAGGATAGGTCCATAGCTGTATTTGCTGTCTTTGCTTTGAAACATCATCATGTTGAGGTACCGATCCAATTTCGTCGCTTGCTTTGTAGGTTGACCTCCCTGACATCAATTTTTTATCACATCATCCTTTCATGGGTGAGATATTTCAGAGGCTATCAGATGCTAATGGTGCCCACATTGACAGGTTAGGATTGACTTACCTTCGTGATGCACCTAATATTTGGGTAAATCATAGCTTACTAGGTGCCCTAGTTGAGCATTTCCATTCAGAGATGAACACCTTTCACTTGCCACAGGGGGAGATGAAAGTTACTCCTGAGGATATATATAGGATTCTGAGAGTGCCTTTCCATGGAGCTCATGTGGAGTATGACACACATCCTAAAGCCGGTACATTAGCTTTGAGAGCAGTTTTCCAGGATGATTTGGTGATGGGCTGGGCCATCTCATGGGAGGAGTTGATTCATGGCTACGACAGAGATCACCCACTGGCGGTCGTATTAGCACTTACCCTGAGTTGTCACTTGGTTTTTGATCACGGTCAGCATGGATTGGAGTGCGGTTGGGGAGGCATGTTACAAAGGATGCTGGCCGGTCCTGAAGTTACTTTTGGATGGGGCGAGTGCATGCTTGCTTAGATGTACCATGAGATGCATGAGATTGTGTATCAAGGTGCATGTACCATGGCGGAAAGAGTCATCGTTCTTTAGATCTGGGATTGGGAGCACCTTCCCATATGTAGGCTGATATTTTATGACACACGACAGCCTTTAGAGCCCTACATATACAGGTACGCAGGTCCGATTACCTAGCCTGCGTTGGGTAAGACAGAGCAGTGGAGGTCACAGAGAGATGACATGGCCATAGTCATATGGCGACCTTGGATAGCCATTGAGGTGTGGGATGATGCTCGTCATGAGTTATCATATATGTTCTATTCATGTCCTTTAATCAGGCATGCCATCACTATCATTGAGCGCTTCTTGCTCACATGGGTATTGTGCCAGTTCGGGAGACCACAGGATGTCTCAGGAGTTTTGTACATACGCTTGATTCATTGATGAGATGAAGAAGGGTTGGAAAGGATAGCTCGATAGGAGCCACAGTATGATAGATGCCCGAGTACCACCAGCCCGGTGGGATTATATGGTCGCAGTGACAAATGCAGGTATGACACATACATATAGAGATCATATGTTAGCCCATCCATTCCCCAGATTTATAGCACCAGTTGGTTTGATACCTCATGTACATTATGCGGTATGACCACCACTGCAGTAGTAGGTGCCTCCACAGGTACAAAAGCCACAGGTACAGTAGCCAACCTTACAGTAGCAGGAGAGGGTTGTACGAATGAGGACATCTTAGACTGATATTCCCATTAGACCGATGGGATCAGATGTAGGTGCTGGGCCTAGTGGCAGTCATGACAGAGCCACTGAGAAGGGAGATGATACCATCATTGATGATGCTGTTCTGACTGATCCACCAGTAGGCAGACAGGTAGCATAGTTGCAGGAGGCACTCTAGAGGGTCTGAGAGAGAGGTAGATAGTCACAGAGGGAGCGTGATGACCTCCATACGTAGGTGATTATTCGGGAGACACGGATATCTGAGCGAGATTGAGTGATCTACGAGTTACATGAGGCATTGGTGAGATCACAGATAGAGACTAGATATGAGGATGCTTAGGCATCTTATTACTATGCTACTTACACTATCACAATACCTGAGGCAGCAGATTAGATTTATCCATTTTCTAAGTATGCTAGAGCACGGGCCGCTCCACTGGGACCACCTCCTCAGAAGTAGGGTATGCCACCCCCTCCACCTCCTCTGGGTGGTTAGATGAGATACATTGATATACATATTGTACCACTATTTTGACATATTATGCTCGAGTAGCACCCTTGTACATTTGACCGATCAATATATATATATATATATATATGAGCTCGATTTTGGCATCATTGTACTTGTTTATATATTGCTTTATATTTGTATGTCTTATGAGATGTTTTCATATATGATTTAGATGTATGGATTAGAAATGTATGCCATGGATGAATATGCAAATGTTTATGCCCATGTTTTATTGATGTATGAATGAATGCAGTGTAATGATAGATGTTAGATGGATAAATGCTATGTATGATTTGATTTATGCTTATAATGGATGCACATGTTTATGGATATATAAATGCAAATGAATTTATGGAAATGCACTTTTTGGAAATGAATGTAATGCAATGAATGCAATGGTACTAATCATCTCATGCAGGATATCACAATATACAACAGGTACTAACCAAAAGAATACGAACGAAGATCGAGAGCAAGGACCAGACACTTGTGTAGTCAAGAGGAAACCATGATGAAAGATAAGGACCTTTGAAGAATGAGAAGACAATGAAGAGAGCACCAAATCTGTCACGATGCAAGCCTAAAATGCGAATGTAAGCCTACAATGCAAATGCAAGCCTAAGCTAAATGCAACCCTAGGACTTGGTTGTTGGACTCATCTTATTTATCATCATCGAGTACTTTTGGATCATCGGAGTCAATACAATCCTTACTGGTGCCGCTGTGACCATAAGAATCTGAATATGACTTTTCATCAGATAAAATGTAGGAAACAAACATAAGCACCAAGGCATAAAAGCCAAGGTGACCTGAACATTGTTTCTAGTTTGATATAGTAAGAGTTCCAAGAAAAAAAATAGAGAAATAAC
>MU228201.1:393019-411319 GCA_018584345.1 Thuja plicata | reverse complement strand
AATTATTTAATTAAAAGGATGGATTATTTCCACATGAGTGACCTTTCATATAGAATTATGAAATTCTTTTTGAGGATAATCCATTCAATCAATTAAATAACTATTCAATTCCTTTTTATGTATATTATCTAAAGGGGGTGGACTTAATTTAATTTAAAAGCACTTAGGACTTTAGAATTAAATTAATTAATCGTAGGGATTTTTAGCTAATAAACCTTGATAATTTAGGAATTAAATATAATGTCAGATTTATGAAAATTTGGGTTTCTGCATTTGAGACTCAGTCAATTAAAGTCAATAACGAAGAGAATTTTCCTAGTACAATAGCACTTCAATGATGAGAAAATTGAAGGAGGGCACCAAAATTGATTAGGATTATAAGGTGCCAATTTTGGGGTGTTACAATCATCATCACCATCATCATCTCCTGGATCTACCATAGTAGGTCTCATTTCATCTCGAGAGGTTAATCATGGAAAAGAATATTGTGCAAAGTACCGTGAGTAATCTGTAGTCATCCCATCATCTATAATATCAGGATCATATTGCCAATGCATACATACTAATCATTGACGCTCATGATATGTTGTATCATATCTCAATCATGGTCCCCACTATGGCTCCTCATCACGAGTTAGTGCATAAGAAACAACTCCCTGTGGCATCGACCGTGCCATCCCAAACTGTCTCAGCACACGGATAACTAAGAATCTCTCAATGATATAGGGAGTGTGGCCAATCAAGTATCTCTTTATGCATACATAAGGCATCTCCCAAGTGTTGCTACCCCACTCCACACAATCCAAGTAAGGATGCTAGATGATTCCTATCATATCATCAAGATCTCATCGCCAAGAAGACAAATCACCAAGTCAGGGCTGCACAATATCACCACCATACATGTAGACATATGGGTTGTCTTGCTTTCAAGACTGCACAACCATTGGTCGTATCACTGGGATGTGCTCCCAAGCCCAAATCTATAATAGAACCAATCCAACAGACATAGATCTATCCTACCAATAGCCCACCTGATGCATACCATGGTATAAGTGGGAAAGGAGACAAGTACCCCAAGCCATCCTCCATGGAGTATTAAGTAAGCTCTCCAACAATTTGCACTAGCCAACAGAAAAACATTGAGAACTCTGATCAAGTACCAAGAAACCACCGATCAATCTGACCAAAACTAAAGGTAGGGCTGCATACTGTCTCTCCATCCTCTCCTATGTGATGTGTCTATCCATAATCAGAGGATCCTAGAGCACTCAAACAACTACATCTATGAAGGTTGGGCTAGTCAAATCCTATTATGGCAACTCACCCATCATAGGAATATGCATAATCCTCCACACATCCTCTAGAGTAATGGTGATATCATCAGTGGGAAAATGAAATGTATTATGCTCTGAATGTCATCACTCTATCGGTGCGGTCAACAGTCCCCTGTTGATCTAGTACTCTAGCATGTCAAGTAGATGTCCCAGACCGCAATGCCTAATGACTCTCCTATCCTCAGTAGAAAACATATAAATCATGGAAAATACATGAGGGTATGGCCCTCACATTAGTAAGGTACCTCTATCAATCTACAAGAAAAAATAGGTACAAAATCAAATTCCTAATAGCTGGGGGAATCTTCATCAGAAATCATATCAGGTTGACAGTTTTAAATCAACAAATTAGCTAATCTTGGAATGAGTGATTTCATCGCTTCACATCAAATTACTCACTCTTATCACTATTCAAGTTTCAAACATTAGTGAAGATATCAATTTCATCACACCACATCAAATTGGAAGTCTCTTCATCAAAAAATTAGGAGATAATTGACTTCATCAGGACCCATATCAAGTTAGTTATCTCAATCAAATTATCAAAAGTGACTAGTTTCAATGCTTTGCATCAAATTGATCATTTGTTCAAATCTTTTCCAGAAATTAGTTTCATTGCTTCACATCAAACTAGTTGTTCAGTCTATCTTTTTGAATCATGTCTGGTTAGATATCAGTTTCATCACTTCACATAAAATTGAGTATTTGATCAATATTTTATCTCTCTAACGGTAATCAATTTCATCGCTTCAGATCAAATTGGTTAGGTGTTATTATACTCAATAATCATGCATGTAATTAATTTCATCACTTCACATCAAATTGGTCATTCTGGTCTCAGTCTATCATAAAAAATCTAGCAAGTTGGGGCATCAATTTCATCGCTTTATATCAAGTTGATTCTCTAGTCTCCACATCATTTCTGTCAACAAGTGCAATCTATCTGGCTGTTCAATCAACCTGGGATCTCCAGTAGCTTCAATCGCTTTTCGTTTAATCAATTTTGGAATAAATTTCCAACCGGGAATAGTTTCGTCAAGATTCATATCAAACTATTCGATCGATATTAAAAATTAGATATTCTTTGAATCAATGTGCTGATCACACATAGATTTAAAGAGGGGAAAATGTAATCACCTAAAAATGGTCTGATGTAATTAGAGACCCTAATCTGAAATCAAATGCCCTAATTCCTAACCAAGGCATCAAATTCAAGGATAATCATAATTATTTAATTGAACTAGATTGGTTTCATTATATAATTTATCAAAAATAAAACATCAAAGATCACTCACCAAGAGGCGTTAATTCATTAATTAATCCTAGTCATTTAAATCAAATAAAAAAAAAAAACACATGAGTAAGGATATTAATTAAAGTGAATTAATTAATTCAAGTATTTATATTCCTCCACTTGGCCTCCAAGTCAACTCATGGACCAATGAGAAGAAATCACATGGATCACTCAAGGGATCAATCTCATCCCTTCCTCATGAGTGAATCTCAACTATCAAATTCAAATTTCCCTTTTCCCTCCAAGGAAAATCTATAAAATTCAGCCCTTCTAAGCTCATTTCATAGGTGAATAGTGCATTAAAGTAGCTAAACAATGTCAATTTCAACTTATAGCATAATATAGTTCATGTTATTCAATTCAATTGTTTCAATTTCATGCATTTAGTAACTAATGGAGCATACTTTAGTAATTGTAGATTCATTTTAGGCATTTTCTTTATGAATCTTCCATCCTAGATTGTCAATTCACTATGAATTCATTGCTTAAACTAAGAGAAATTTTTAAATTCATGTGGATCTTCTATGTAGGAAGAAAAATGATGCTTTAGCATGTTATTTGGTTCAATTGGATTCAATTTTGATACTAACATGTTGATCTAATGTCTTATTGAGTGATTGTGTGTAGAATTATTGCAGGTACAACATTTAAACATCACAGGTGGTCTACCATTGATCACCATTTCACCATATACATTTTGGTGAACCCACCGCTTTCATGCTTCATATATTTTGAATTGGTAGTTATATCTTCTTTTCATTGCAATTATGTTCCTTCTTTTAATCTTGGTGTTAGCTTTCCTTTACATAGCTATATTATCTCTTGCATGCTTTGGCTAGTTAGATATTCCATTCCCATATTTAGATCTCCTTTTTTTGTTACATGGTATACATTTAAATATAGGTTTATTTGGTGTAAAAATATTCTTTCATATCTAGATTTACTTTGTATGCATTTTTATAATCTCTATTTACATTAAATTTTTATATTGTATATTTCCTTCCTTTATTCCTTTGTGTATGATATTTATCACTTTGAGTCCAACTTATAGTATTCCAGTTAGAAGAAGTCGTACACTCATGGGTTCCTTTGATCTTTAACCTTCCTTATTTCTTAGGAATCTTCATGAAACCACCATGAATCCTAATGATACCAATCTTATCATGGAGAATAACTCTTCTCATTATTCTCATGATGAAGATGAAGCATTAAGAGTTCCTCCCATCCAAGAGCAAAATCTTAATCATGAATTTTAAACGTGAGAACATTGGTTAGCTCAAGAGAATTATAATCCTGAAGCTCTTTTCATTTTAGAAGGTTTAAAGAAACTAATTAATAATTATGAACATGGTCTTAACTTATTTTATGGCATTTAACATATTATTAACTTCAATATTAAACCTCTTACAGAATGTGCTCAAGAATTAGGCTATGTTCCCCCTAGTACAAGTGTTGAAACTTCTTTGTCTATCTCCACTTCTATTAATAGTATTTCCACTTATGCTCCACCCATTATCACAACTTCAATCCAAATTTTAAACCCCACACATTTGAGTCTCCCTAATCCTATTATTCCTTCTCTTCTTACAAGTGTTCCATGTATTTCATTGCCTTCTTATATGCCTTCTTATCACAGTTTTCCTTTTTCATATCCGAATCCTACTCAACAATTCTCCTACCATGATTTATTATTCTTCCATAATTCCCTCTATTTCAAACTATATTCCTAGAATTTCCAATGTTTCTCCTCCTATCCTTTCTTTCATTGATTCTACAATTAATATTTTATCTCAAACTATCTCCTCTTTGCAACAACAACTTGCTTCTTTGAATCAATCCAAATTCAACATCCCTAGATGTTATATTGCTAGTCCTTTGTCCATAGATATTATCTGAGCTGTTATTCCACAAAGTATCAAGATTCCTAATCTTGAGAATTATAATGGTAAGGGTGATCCTGCGACTCATGTTAAAATTTTTTAAACCTTGTGTATTGATTTCTCTCACAACTATAGGTATGCCTCAATACTGGTGTAACCTTGCAACATCAACTGGAAACAATGTTTAGGTCATCTTGACTATTTTTCCTTGGCACTTACATTCATTTCCCACATAATATATGATGAAAGTCATATTCATATCCTTATGGTTGCAGTGGCACCAGTAAGGGTTGTATCAACTCCGATGTCCCAAATGCTCAATGATGAAAAATTTACAAGCTCAAACCCAGTGACTAAGTCCTAGGTTGCAATAATGTTAGTTTTGCATTGTAGTTGCATGGTGTAAGAACCTCTCTCTCTCTCTCTCTCAAATGTGGGGATTTGAAGCTCGGTTTAATCAATCTTGTTTTTCCCAAGTGGTCAACTAAGCATCATCATTTGATATTAAAATGGCACCCCTGGCTAATTCGACCGTCCTAATTCCATTTTTAGGATCAAAATTGAAATCTAAATTTGTTTTACTTGACAAATTTGATAGTTAAATTTCTCAGTCAAACACAGTTGATCGCTTGAAAAAATTAGTCTCTTCAAACTCTGAACCAATGTAAACATCTCATTCTTTTCTTCCATTCATTCTATGTGTCAAAATTTTGGTCAACATTGGTCAACAAGACCTCACAACAAGTGCAAATTTCATCCTAAATGCTTATGACCTCTTCGAAATCAGATCAAATCCCTCTTACATCAGTTTTACCAATCGATTCGCTTCTAATCACTTGGGCACCTAGCCATATTTTGATTTCGCTTCGGGGGGGGGGGGCAAGATCATGACATCAAAAATTCAGTGATCACATCATCAAGAAAGACCCCATGACTAGGGGAATCTCAACTTCATCACATCACATCAAGTTGATTATATTTAATCAAAGGAAACCCAATCAATTATCTTATACAATGATGGATATACTCAAAACCAGACAAGATCAGTCTTATATGGGTTGTTCATTATTGAAACTAGATATATTGATCAAATTGGTTTCATCGCTTCAAATCAAGTCAATTTGTTTTCTAGTCAAAACTCTTAATAATAATCATTTTCATCACTTTAAATCAAACTGGTTATTTGTTCAAACCAATTAAAAGGTTTAATATTTTCTGACAGATGTTCAATTTCATCGCTTCAAATCAAATTGAGTATTCTATTTTATATCTTTTGATCAATCTTCATCCAATCAAGCTCGGATGATCCTCTTCTCAAGAATGGCTTCATCACTTCAAATTAAACTATTCTTCATCCCATCATTAACATGTCTTTGAATCAATGCATTGATCGCACACCAATCCAAAGAGGGGCAAATATAATGACCTAAAAATGATCATCTAAACCCTAGACCCCCAATCTTGATCTCTCATCAAGAAAACCCTAATCTTGATCAAATCCTAAGTCCTAACCCAAGGAAATCCATCACCTTCAATACGATCTGACCTAAAGCAGGATAGGTCCTAATCTATCATCGCAATTGATTAATTAATTAATTCCTAAAATCACAAAACATTGGTAAATAGACCTTATGTTATGTTATTTAATTAATGTTGATTAAATAAATGGTTAATTTTCAATTAAAATAAAAAAGGAATTAAATTAATATAGTTGAGATAAAATGCATTTAATATCATTTAAATATTTAAAAAATGCATATTATTTCATGATTTCAGTTAACTGAATATCAAAATAGAAACAAATCTATCTTGTTCAGTTAACTAATTCTTTTCTCTTTCTCATTTTGGAAACAATTCAGTTAACTAAAAATTGAATTTGGAAGTTTCCTAAATGAGTGATCAGTCAGTTCAGTTAACTAACTCTCTCAACCAATTATCTTTTGTGCATGTGGATTATGCTTCTTCAAGTTGAATCACGTCTGTTCTTCAACTTTCAATCTTGATCGTCAATTCAAGAGAGGTTTTCTACAAAAGTGAGCTTCATTTCCTCACAAATGATCCAAATTTTGAGTATTGTTATTTTGCAGGTTTTAGTTCAGGCATCAAGCATTCAAGCATTTATCATATTTTCTTGTTTAGCATTTTAGATTACTTCATCTTGTTTACAAAGCATTTAATTCATAATCTAGGATCACGTTTCATTTTGGGTTCTTAAAATCTATCATAGCTAATCTTTGGATTTACAAAAACTTGCATTTTCATATCATATAGATTATTTCATCTTCTTAAATCCTTCATTTAGAACAGGTCTATAGTCACTATATTTGTGATGACCTGAGAGAAAATCTACACTCCTGCCTACTAGAAGGCAACAAGTCGACTTCGATTAATTTTCTATTCTTTTCTTAGTTAATGCTTTCATAGATTAATCATATAATGACTTGTTGAAGTGTGTGTCACATATATCCATAACACAAAATCACACACACATTTATAGCACCCACCGTGGGGCAGAACATCTATTTCTGTCATCACGTTTCAATTAATTTTGCAAATCTCAAAATTTTGTCCATACCCTGATTTTGCAGGTAAAAAAACACGTTTCATCTTTGTTTTAGCACGGATCAAGTTTGAAAATTCCTTCTATCTTCTATCTGTTATTCTTTCAACACCTTTGAGTTTTGTTTTAGTATGTTCCATCTCTATTTCAGTATGTGCTCTCACTTTTCTAACACATTTTCATTCTAATTTAGTGTATTTAATCATTTCTTCTTGCATGTCATTTCTATAGGTTGCATGTTTTTATTTTTAGCTTGCATGTCGTTTCTTTAGATTGCATGTTTTTCTTTTTATCTTGGATATTATTTCTGTAGATTACATGTTTTTGTTTTTAGATTGCATGCCATTTTAGTAGGATGCATGTTTTTCTTTTTAGCTTGCATGTCATTTTTGTAGGTCACATATTTTTCTTTTTAGCGTGAATGTCATTTATGTAGATTGCATATTTTTCTTTTTAGCTTGCATGTCATTTATGTAGATTGTTTATTTTTCTTTTTAGCTTGCATGTCTTTTCTATAGGTTGTATATTTTTATTTTTAGCTTGCATGCCATTTTTGTAGGTTGCATATTTTTCTTTTTAGCTTGCATGTCATTTTTGTAGGTTGCATGTTTTACTTTTTAGCTTGCATGTCACTTCTGTAGGTTGCATATTTTTATTTTTAGTTTGCATATCATTTCTATAGATAGCATGTTTTGATTTTTAGATTTCATACCATTTTTATAGATTGTACGTGTTTTTGCATTTTAAATTGATAAAGATAGAAATATTTTCACTATTTTCTAGGTTTTGATTGGATTCCACTAACACTGACAGGTTGATTATTTTCTATCTCTCTGGATTTTCAACAGATTAACGCTTCTGTGTAGGTCATTTCATCAAATATTTTTGGAAAACATCTAAACATTTCTTGCAGGACACATGTCAGAGAGATAAAAACCAAGACTATTGATTTTGTTTCATGCAGGTTGCCTAAGGAGAAACAACTAAACTTTGTGTTTTTTATTAAATGCTTTTCTAGGAACCTCGCATGCAAGACTTCTTAAAATGAACATGTGTTTTATGTTTTAGAGAAGGCAAGAATGTTAGGATATTATGCTCTCTCCCTCCTAGGGATGATCATAAATACAAAGACATTGTTGTCATTTTCTTGTTGCATGATTACCTTGTAGAGGGCTTATCACAGTGGGAAAAGGTAATCACCCTATGAGAATGACCCAAGTGAGTACAGGATAACGGAAAGCTACTTTGACTCACTATAAAAATATCTTCCTTGAGACCAAAGTATCAAAAGATGTATGGAATTTGAGCTTATACTCAGCTCTCATCTAACACATAGTAGGGCCCGCGGGTCTCAATCATGCATTGCGACTGCTAGTGCTAAGGTTCTCTATGGGATTATCAACCTCAATCGCACTTGTGTGGACACATGGGATACATTAACAAAGATACTTACTAAAAACCATTAGAGTAGTAGCCAAAAACCTTCTACTTGTTGATTTATGCATTGTGAGATGTGCATGCCAAAGAAACCCCTCATGTACCCCTTATTTTGAGACAGTAAATTTATTACAATCCTCAAATCTTGAGAAATTTGAAGCTTGGTAGGCCTGAGAAGTGTGTGTCATGGAGGAGAGCCAATGCTTCCAAGCTTCTATCTATCCAAATTAAGTGTGGTATTCTATTGTAAGGGGATTCAAACAAGTATTGTCTTGGCCAGCCTCATATGTTTGGTGTTTTGTTTCTATTCTTTTTGTATCTTACTTCATACTATTTTTTGCCTGTTTGGAAAAAACTGAAACATCAACATAAAAAAAATTGGAAAACTGAAAAAAATAAAGGCACAAAACTATTTTATCGTATGACCCTTCATCCTGACTCGTATGAGTGAGGATCCTATTTCTATTTACTCATACTAGACATTGAAAATACTCATATAACCCAGTGAGAGTGCTTGTATGAGCATGTGCAATTGTTGCAATTTTTTGTTTATCATCCAGTGTTGTATGCACCCTCGTATGAGAAAACTAGTTTCTCATATTACCTATGGGGAATGCTCGTACGACTCTGCATCTACTCACACTAAGTTTGAAAAATTTGGCCAGAGTCATCAATTGATCTGCATTTTGCAACATTCTCAGTCTCTGGTTAGATTTTGTCTTGTTACCTAAAATTCTTCTTCAAAACAATGAGCTTCTTCTAGTTTTGTCCTTGATTGTAATCCAATGTTAGTCCAACTTGTGTTGTCACAAATCTTAAAGTCATTGTGCTAGTCCATTGATCATTCCATCACTATTAATTTGATCATCTTTTGTCTGTGTTGTCCTTATTTTGAGTTGTGAGTGTGGGTTCGTTAACCTTGACTCAAGATCGGAGTCTCTGCTTCTCCTTCTTAGTTTGACGTTATCCTTTTGTCACTATCATCATTCTTGGACTTAATCAACATGCCAATTTTTACTTCAGCATGTCAAGACAATCTTATAATGGATAAAAACAAATGAGCTAAACATTATGGCGTGAACAATGAGAAATAAGAGATTCTTATTGCAGCTATATCAAAGCAAATTCAATCTTTGAAATCTAAAATCCAAGAAATGAAGAAAGAGAGGGATACAACTTTTCAAGGGTATTCCTTAAGATGAATCTATCCTTTTCTATTTGATCATGATTCACACATCTCTCCACTTCCTTCCAACATGGAGAAATCCTAGTATGGAAATCCTATCTTTGATTAAGAGAGTGAAGATGAAGCTATGATAGATTCAGATGAAAGTATTCTCTATCTACAAGAGGAAGACATTACATGTCAAGAAGAGTTTTATTATCCTTTAGAGAGAATCTTTACTCCTTTGGGACAATCTTATGAATCAACATTGGAAGAACTTCTTGAGCATAACCTCATCACATTGCCTCAAGTCACATCACATGGATTGACATTTTTGAGTACCTATTGTGCATATTACAAACACAATGAGCATAAAATATTATATTGCATGGAATTGAAACATAAAATCCAAGATCTTGATGATGACATAATCGAAGTGGAAAACCTAATGATTCATCTAATCTCGGGCATGATCAATATCAGGAATCAATGTCTAGCAATGGTTCACATACCACATCTACTTCTTCTACCATTCCTCCATCTCCTAAAGCTTCATAACCAGCTTCACCATCTCTACCAAATAATAATCCTAATGATGAATCTATATACCTTCAAAGGCTATCTCTGAAAGAAACCCAAGCTAATCTGCATTCTGCTACAAATCTATTCCATGCTTCAAGGATTCTAGATCTCAAGATATCAGGTGCTTCAACGACTAACACGCCTATTCCAAATGATTTTCCATTTTCCCATCAAGAATCCCTCATGCATATAAAAAATCCCACCTCATCCTTAGAAGTGTCTCCATGTCAATAGGGTGATCCAAAGTATGAAGAAACACATATTAGCAATGATCAAGATCAAGATACCATCCCTCTCGATCTAATGCTTGACCAAAGTTACATATCTCAAGAGTCCCAAGATGATTTCATCGCCCCCTTCCATTTCTTTGTAGAAGACGCTCTTACACCTCCTATATCTTATCCACCTCCCAAGAAAGATCAAGATATCCTTTCCCCCATCTCTAGTGAGCCTATTAAAAATCAAGAGCAAAGTACCCTTTGTACCCCATCTAAAGATCCTTGTCAAGATCAAAGTATCCCATCATCCCCTTGTCATATTCTTCCATATCCAGAAACCATCATTCCTCAAAATCCCCTGCATAACAATAAATCCCCTCAAGCTTCAACTGCTCCTATCAAAGCTACTTAAGCACCTACTGATATAAAGATGAATTCTAAAGAGAAGAGCCTTGGTCATGCAACTCACTCTAAAGATGTTGATATCCCTTCCACACCTTATCTTCCTCCATTTATATGTAAGCATCAGCCTTCTCCATCCTCCAAGTCCATTCTTGGTCCCTATATCCCAAAGCTAAAACTGTCAAACCTTCCATCTATATTGGGTCCTTATATCCCTCCAGCCACCATGCATATCACTTCTAGCTTGTCACTCTCTTAACCTATCGCCTATCAAGATAAACAAAGACATGCATCCTTGACCCCTCCCTATCAACCAATCCATATGGACCAGTCATATCAACCCTATTCATCCACAATTCACAAGTATTTTGGAAAAAATTTGGATGTACAAATAAAAAATCACAAATACAAGAATCCACTTACATATGAAGATCACCATGTTCAATCTAATCGACATGTGATTACAAAGAAAAATGAAATATTCAAGAGACCACAAGGGTCCACTAAGGAAAGAAGAAAGTCAAAGAAAACATGGGTTCCTAAATCCATCATAGAATAATTGCATTCTAAATCATCCAAAAGAAAAGGAAAATCAAAAGTTATGTGGATTCCCAAGTATCTTTTAAAGGATTTGGATATAACAGAAAAATTAGAGTTGGCATCCAGGCTTCCAAAGTATTCCACTTCATCTCCATCTAAAATTTTCCATCTTCTAACTCTATTTTGGGTCCTCATGTCCCAAAATTCATTAGGTTGGATACTTCACCCTCTTCTCCATCCATCTTGTGCCCTTGTGTACCGAGATCCATATTCACTCATACATCAAAGCCTGAAGCTATTCCATCTATTTTCCTCCATCTGTCCACTATCCTTTAAGGTGTGTGTCAATGTTCATCTTATCACCATTTCCATCTACCCCTTCACAAACCTTTCAATATGCTATCCAATATGTCACACCCACCTACTACCCATCCATCCTATATCCTTTTATTCCTCTTATCCAATCCATCACATAAATCCTTGGCTACTATCTCCCTTATCCTCCATTTCATTTCCTACCATCACTCTATCAAGATATTTGAGATTAATTTTAGCGTCCTTGGCCCATGATAACATATCCTTCAAAGGAGAACTATCCAAAGAGAAAGAGACTTAAACTTCCTCCATAAAATCAAAAATGAAAAAAAAAAGAAAAAAAAGAAGGAGATAAAAGAAGAAAAAATGCCTTCATAAAAACCTGGTAAACAGGCACCTTGGTAGCAAAAGTAAAGAGACATAAATTCATCCTATGGTGAAAACCACTTCTTGTGGTGCCTTGGATAAGTACCATGATGGAAACTTGGAAAATAGGCATCATGCATAATTCCTCCTACTTGCACTCTTCACTTGGGGGCAAGTTCCTTCTATGTCATCTTATCCATCATATCTTGCATCCAGCTATCCCTAGAGCATCCATGTTCCTTTTGGTGATCTTGATAAGGTTGAGCCTATCCATGAACACTATGCCTCTTGAAATCCATTATCTTTTCCATCAAATTATTCACTTGCTCTCATCCATGGTACATTGTGATCTTTCTTATCCCAAGTCTATCATCCCTATCTTTGAGCATTCTTTCCATAATATAAACCATCCACTCGTACCCTCCTTCACCCCTTATCTTGATCGTGCTATCACATAACTATCCTATCCAGTTGAACCCTTGGTCTTGATCAAAATGAAGAACGAAAAATGCAAAATAGTTTCTCAAAAAATTCTTGACATGTCAATTCTTTTGGACCACATGATTTTCATGACGTCAGGTCATTATCCTATAGGTTATCTAGCACTGCTCCATGAGCCTACATTGATATACTATTTTTTCCCTAGCTTGGGTAATCTTGAAGAGACTGTGCTTGAGGGTTACATTCGCCCTCTTCATCTATAATTGTTTATTCGCCTCATCCATCAACTTTATTATCCATCTGTAATATCTTCCACCTTGCTAGACATTGGGTGCAAACCATTGGGATCTTTCTTGAGAATGAGTAATCTCTAGAAAGATAGAAAAGTAAAAAATGTCCTGAAGAAAAGATAAAAATAGGAAAAAGTCCATGATCATCTTGGTGAAAACCAAGCAATAGGTGCCTTGATGAATCAACAAAAAATATTAGAAAAGATAAAAAATAAAAAGATAATTTAAAAAGAATAGAAAAAGTGCCTCGGTGAAAACCTAGTAAAGAGGCACTCTCATAGAAAAAATAGAATCGATGCCATGTAGGTGAAAACCTGGTAAATAGGCACCTCTTGTACTCAAGTTCTCCATCTATCAATGCTCAGTCTTGGCAATTCCTTTTGCTTCATTTTGTGCATAAGATTTTCATTCACTTTCATGACACTTTAGTTCTTCTGAGAACCCTCCTGGCTTGAAACTGATCTAGATTCATATTCTGGGGGCAATCGAATCAAAATTTTTGCACCAGTGTGAGTCAAGTCAGTTATCTTTACTTCGAGTTCATTACTAGGGGGAAACACTAGTACATTTGACCCTAATTTTTGACCAACATTTCTGACGAAGCATTAAAATGGTTTTTCTTGGTCGGATTATAGAAGGAAAACTTTGATTTTTTTAATCTATTCCCGTGTTGGTTGGAATTATGACAACCATGACATGTGGTCATAATTCTAACCAACATATGCATAACTTAAAAAAAATGGTTTCATTTCATTTCGTTATGTTACGCCGCAAAGCAGAGCTGAAGGAGGGCACGCAAAATGCCTTCATCAATAGATGTAAGTGTTGGATTTTGGAATTTTTTTCCATTTGATTTGATGTTCGATTTAATTTGACGAGCTCCCATAGATAGAGAAAAAAGTACTGATCTAAGTTGCTAGAAAGGAAACTAGAAGGCCCTTGATGCTAAAAAAAAGGAAACACATGAAGCGTGCCTAGATCAATATTTGACTGTTACAAATAATATTATAGCTACCATCCAAAAGATTTACAAGCCCCCTTTCAAGAAGCCCATTAAATAATCTTTCGAAAACACATCTGTTATAGTAAAAAGAAAAAAAATGTAAACTTTTGAAGCACATTTGTTACACAATTTTAATTGAATATAATTTATGTATAAAAGATGTGGATAGTTACAAAATATTATTGGTTAAGATGTGGATAGGTATTCAATTTTATTAGTTTTATATTTGAATTTGAGAAGAGAAATGTGAATATTTAGGCAACTTTGGTGGTTTTATATTTGATATGTGGTAATTCTGAAGTATATAGCTCATGGAAATAATGCTCAAAAGTTTGGAAATAATATATTTAATGTTGAGAAGATGTTACTAACTATTTATATACGCATTAATTTCCACAGGGGTTTCTTCTAGCACTGATTGTGTGAAATAAATAGCACAGATTGAGAAAATCTTGGGTGCTCAACTAGATCCAATGACCCCTTAAACAAACCATTATTGTGAAAGATAAGCATGAGCTAGAGTCATTTCTACACACTCCAAAAAAAAAAACTAAACTTTATTCTTTAAATGTTGTGTGACAGAATATCAATCTTTCTCTAAGCATATGGAATTAACAAATTGAGCAACATTCTTATAATTTACAAATAATTTTTAATTCTAAATAATTATAAAAATGTCATGTTTTTTTTTTCCTTTGTATTGTTCATGTTGAGAAAGTCAACATAAAAATCAAATTTGTATTTATCTTTTTGATATATTACACATCCATGCATTTAATTTGTTTAGTCAAATTTCAACTCCATTAATGACTTGAAAGACATGAGCATTATTATATATGTCCAAGTCATAATAATCATTTTCTTTTGCGAACTAGTAGGGTAAAGTAATATGAAAATGAATATTAGTTTAAATAAATTTAAATTATTGATCTGAATAATAAATCTATACATTACACTCCAATAGTGCCACCATAAAGATGACTAAAACTCTACAACCATTCCTACATCTTCAATCGATTCCAGATGATTCTAAAAAACATCTACTGCTACTGCTACTTCTTTTCATTTGCCATGCCCACTGCCAACCCCATTATTATCACTAGGCATAACAATTTCAATGCCTTTTCCATTTTCTTTGAAAAATCTTGTCAAGAATTTCTATTCCAATCCAATTTATAGAGTGCAATTACAGTGGACTCCACCTCTATTTGGACTAGAGTTCCAAAGATTCTTCATTCTTCTTCAAAAATTTAATCTAGAAATTTGTGAATTTTTTCCAAAATCTAGAAATGATCAACACATTGTATACATCCAAACCAAGTCTATTTAAATATAGATTTAAAAAAGGAATACCAACTACCTCACGTATACCTATCTCACACACCATTAAACCATTTTCATATGCCGCTAAATAATTTTTTAGTAACCACTAAACCTATCAACATTTCCTCCCCTTGGGAAACATGCAACTAATAAGATTACAAGAAGTATTTAAAACCCAAATAACTTTCCATTCAAGTGTTGATGTAGATGCATATAAATAAAACTACTATTTTTAAAAAAATACTCTCTTCTCTCTGTTTTATAGTAAATATTTTCACTTCTCTCTATTTTACAGTTGTTGGGGGGGGGGGGGGGGTTGNGGGGGGGGGGGGGGGTGTTGAAGTATCTTTGAACTTTGTAGTAATTCCATATATGTTAGTGTAGTTGAGGGCCTCATTGGACTAGCTATTTCAGTACAAGATGTCCCATGCCAGAAAATATTTTTCAACTCTATTCTTAGACCTTGTCCCATGACAAAAACCTATTCCAGTACAAGATGCCCCATGAAAAAAACTCCAAGGGATATACATCCATTCATAAATATGACAAGAAGGAAAAATATGACAATGTATTGTGGCACGTTTTTGAGTTATATATGATATACAATTTTGGTAGGAGTATGTCTTGTGTGTTTTATTTCATGCACTTGGTTTATGAGATGATATCTATTTATGATAATTTATGGCATGATATCCGTGATGCATGATGATCTATCTAGTTTATGTTATTACATTCTTTTATGTTTTCCTATGATGTATGAGATTCATATATGGATATCTAGATGTGATGCACTTAATGAGAAATGATCTATATTTTTGTATTTTTTAATGTGTTTATATGATATGATCATGTTGTTTCTATATGACCCATCTAATATTAATGAAAATGATGATAGGTATGATAAAAATAATATTGGAAAATAACAACAAGGTTTGAGATTTCAAGCTCATATTAGCATTGCAGGCATATAGAGTGACATAGAAGAAAGACATAGGTAAATTTCCTTTTGAGATTGTTTATGGTTCTCAAACTAGGTTTCCTGTAAATAATATTTTATTTTTGTACAAGTTTATTGAAGAAAAAGAAATTAATATCCTTCACCCTATGGAAGAGATGATGGTATAGTTGATAGACTTAAATGGGATTAGAAATGAATCTCAAAAAAGAATTGCCAAGTTGTAGTAGTAGGATGAACATATATTTGATAAAAGGGAAACAAATTTTTTTTTTAAGGTGAATGATATGGTTTTGATGGGGAATGCTAGAGCCCAAGAGAAAGGAAAACATGGAAAATTTGAGTCACTTGGCCCATTTTTCATCACTGATATTCATGGTATTGATTTATATTTTTACAAAAGATGAATGGTGAGATTCATGAACTGCCAATATATTGAAAATTCCTTAAATTGTTCTTTTCACTAAATTGTATCTATGCACAGCAGGTTTTGTATATATGTAATTAGCGATAGGGATTTTTTGTTTTCCATTGTGTGGTGTGTTATCTTTATGGTCTGTTATCCTATAGATAACATGGATTATTGTGTTGAAATTAATTTCCAACCATCCCGTATTAGAACCTCTACTTGGATTGTTAAATGTAAAGGCATTTTAAGGCAAGTTACACTTTTAGTTTAGTCATTTCACATTAGGCTTTACAAGTTTCTGAATGATCGATCTCTTTTTTTCCCTAAGGACCTATACATTCTATTTCATTGGTGACCTTTTCCCAATTGCTTTATTGAGTTTAACTCATCTAATTATATCCGTCTGAATATTAAATTATTATTTTCGCGAGTTAAATTTTTTTCATATATTAGTCATTATGTGTTTATATTTGCGGTCATGATTAATTTTTTAGCCCTAAGCATCTACTAGATTTTAGTAGTCCTAATTTTTTCAGTATGTCTATTATCCTAGTAAAAAACATTGTTTAAGTCATTTTCTATAAGCACATATAGTTTATAATTCTCTAAGTGTTTGATATCACTATGGGTCAAGTTCATCATGGACATGTTAATAGCCCTACGATGTTGTAATCAAATCCAATAGAGCTATGGCTCTTTGTTCATAATAAAGGAAAAGTGATAATAGAACGATTGCAACTACAAAAGGAATTCATCAAAAGACCTTGCAATCTTGCGATGAGCTATTAGAAGTTATAAAAAATGTAGATACATGATCATAAATAAGAAGTAATAGTATATATTTTTCTTGCAATTTTGCAGGACGTTTCCATGTGTCATAAGATTGCAGCTTTGCAAGATTAAAGAATGAGCAAGTAAAAAAGTATCAATGTTGTGACATTCTAACACACATGTCCAAATGGTGAAATATCATAGCCTTGTAAGATGAATAATTTGGATAAAATACATATGATGTGATTAAATGACATGTGTTAAGTGGAACATACATGCAAGAGAAGGATTTTTCAATCTCAAGGTATTTTGAGTTGTCATTGAACTAGAAGGGTTTACATAAATGGATTGTTTCCATGTCAATGCCATGTTGGATAGAATGACATGTCAAAGAGATGTCAAATGATTTTGAATATATCATGCAACTACACATCAAATATATTAATAGGTAAGATTTAAAATGAAAACATGTCATAACTAGTTACTGACAAAGTGTTCATTTTATGCAACTTTATTTTGAAACTATGGTGTCTGAAATCAAGTTTGATGAAGAAGTTTGAAATTGTTTCTCAATTTAAGGATCTACCCTCCATTGTCATGGGGAAAAAATAAAAATTGAGATTGTTATGGTGGTACCCTAAATTTTGAGAATTTATAAATCCCAATCCATTATCAAGAAGCAAGTTTCTCCATACTAAAAAAATTAAAGGAAGGAAGCTTTATGACACAAATAAATAGAACTAACTAACCGAAGCCTTCAGAAAATGCTGGAATTTCAACCTGCTACAAAGATGATGCCGACAGAGGCTGAAGATGGTCAAATTTTAAAAATCTAAAACCGACCCAGTTTGGGAAATCAAATTTCCTATCTCCAGAAAAAATCTTAGTTTTTCACAATGTGTTTTGGATTTTCGACCAAAGCCAAATCCGAAAGTTAGGTAGTTATTTTTTAGTTAGTTTAGTGGTTTTTCAAAATATTTTATAATAAGGGTTGTGTCTTTTCACCTTAAGGAGG
>MU228201.1:333679-369132 GCA_018584345.1 Thuja plicata | reverse complement strand
AATTAAATAAATGAATTAAATATTCATTTATCTTCAAAGAGATAACTCCAATCAGATCACATGGGTAACTTCACCCACCTCTTCAGATCACATGGGTTACTCCACCCATCTCTCCAGTCCACATGGGAAACTTCACCCACCTCTCCAGTCCACATGGGTAACTTCACCCACCTCTTCAGTTCAAAAAGGTAACTCACAATTATCTCTTCAGTAAACCAAACTCCGTCTCCTCTTTACCAATTGAAGAGGTGGAGTTTACAGAGTGCTTCTCCAGTTCCCTTTGATCTCAATCGTTCATCTCCCTATCTCTGGGATTGATCCCAACCATTCATTTCATCCTCAATCCCTATATAACAAACCCTTCATAACCATTTGAAGGATCCAGGCTTTCAAGCTTTTGTGTTCCATTACTATGTCAGATTAGTTCTAGCATTCAAGCCTTCTTGTGATCATACATCCAGGATTTCAAGCTCTCGTGCACAATTACTATGTTAGTTTGGTTCTAGCATTCAAGCCATCTTGCAATCATACACCCATTTCAATTAGCAAATTCTCGATGCTTCTCAAGTCATATACGCTGCCCACACCAATACTGAGCATCAAAGACAACATTTCGGAAGGAGTAGAGAGAGACAATAGAAGCTTCAAGCACTTTGGGGTTTACATTCATTCATTTTCCTTTCATTGCTTGTACATTTTATTGATTACGTTTCAATTTATTCATTTTATTAGTTCTTGGGTATTGGATTTATATCATTGTAAAACCGTTGCTACTAATCCCTGCCTTTGGAAAGCTTGGGAATCATGAATCACAAAAAGAGGCATACAATATCAAACTAGAAATAGTGTTAAGGTCATGTCAGTGCTTGTGCCTAGATGCTTACATTCATTTCTCACATCTATCTGATGAAGGGTCATATTCATATCTTTATAGATTTTGAGGTGCTAGTAAGGATTGTATTAATGTCGGTGTCCCAAATGTCCAAGTGATGAAAAATATAGCAACTACAAAAATTGGTGACTTGAATCGTGTCATAGGTTGCATTTCTAGGCTTTCATAATAGCATCATAACATACTTCATTCGATCATCTAAATGTGGAGCTACCCCTATAAATAGTTCCTCTTCTAAATCCTTTGCTGACACAATCAACTGCATTTCATCTCCTTAAGGTTACCTACCTGCGCACAAAGGTTAATGACAATAACAAGAGCATAACGTACATTCTGCACAAAATGAAACATGCATGAGTTACGACTATCATTTATGATCTAAGCTACATGAAGCATATAACATCATTAGATCATACAAAAATAAGAGATATGAATAGGGATACAGACATGGAAACATATTTTGAGCACCAAAAGGATCAACATATATATATATATATATATCAAATGTTTGGGTGTATACAAAAGGTGTGCTCTCATAAATATTGAGCCAAAATATGCACCCCTAGTGAAAATGAATCATGTGAAAACATCTATATCTCAAAAATAAGAATGGGATAAGATGGAAGAAGGGTAATCAAGACTTTCTTCCTGCCTCACCACCATCTAGGGGTGGGCATGGAGGAGCATCTTCTCTAGGAAGAGGATCTGCTCCCTCAGATTGAGCTAAATACTATGAGTATGATGACACCTAATGTGCCCTCAAAACTACTAGCATATAATCTGCAACATAATATGCTACCCTACTGGTCTAAAAAGTCACCTGGCTCTGCAGTGCCTGAATCCTCTCCTCATGACCTACAATCGCTTGCCTTGTGTCCTACAATCACTTGATCTCTCTCTGCAATATGAGATTGAGCCATTGCTAGATGTGTCTGAGAGGCTCACAATCATTTCCTCAATGACCTAATCACATCCTAAGGCATTTGTGGCTCTCTCTAGACCTCCTCATCTCCCTGGGGAACCTCATGCTCTACGGCCTCTCATGCCTCTCGTCGCTGCCAAACTACCCTAACTACATCATCTAGCCCTAAGTCAGGTTGAACCTCTGGCATTTCCTCCTCAGTAGCCTATGTGGATGACGCTTGTCCTCCAATGGATCCTAGGGTGCCCATCTCCCCATGATCTCTCTATCACCTTGAAACCCTACTCATGATAGGACCAGCACCTACTCTTGCTCTCAGCTAAATAGGAGTCCTCTGTGGTGCTCCCTGAGGTACCCTCTATGGAATGATCAGTGGGTCTACTTTTGATGCCTGCTCTAGGCCATCATCATCAATCCTAGGAACCCTATCAGATAGATCTATAAACCTAGGGAAAGGATACCTAGAAAAATGCTCTTAGTACTCTAGAGTAACTCCTGCATCTGCTACTGCCACCCGATAATCCCATGCTGGTTGAGTAAAACCAATGATCTTGTGGGTGCACGATTCCAAAGACAATCTGCATAATGAAAATTTCAAATGCTTAGTTTACATTCTAAAAAAATCTGAGGTATCTATGCAGAAATAAGAGAGAGAAGAGTAAACAAATATGCAAGGTGAAATCTTACTTCAGAGACCAACCTCTACGCTCTTCATCTAGAAATGGGGCATAGGTAGTGTACTCTATGGAAGTACTCTAGATATGACTATACTACCTCAACACCTAAGATAATGCAAATCTCTCTATCACTAGTGATGTCTTTCCCAACAAGGGGCGGGAAACAAAGAACTCCCTATGGACTATCCTCCACTTAGCCTAGACCTCTACCTGCAAGTAAGGTTTCCATGTAACTAGGATCAAGTCATTGAGAAAGCATCTCCAATACTCTGTCTTTCCCAGAAAGGGCTGTGTAATGAAACCTAAATATCTATAGACATAGGGTTGTCTGCCCTGCCAAGTATCCGCTCTGATCGGTGTGCAAATTGGGAGGTGCTCCCAAGCCCATATCTGCAAGACCACTACTCTTGTAGCCATCCCTCGCATACCCCTATATGTAATCTCATGGATCTCATGATACATATATGCCAAGAGGCACTGATCCTAACCAAGCTACGCAGGCTGTTTGATCAAGATATCTAGCATCCGAGCCCAACCACATAAGAACCCCTGCTATGATAAATTGGCCATAAGAAATCCATCAATGAATCTGACAAGTACACACTCCAAAGGAAGTCGATCACCATAACTCTCTACTAATGTATCCTAGGAAATAACTCGATCTATCATCAGTGGGTCCTAAAAAACTTGAGCTAACACTCGTACACCAACTAAAGGTGTGGAATCATACTCCACATGCACCCCAGAAAAAGGAATCTGCAGAATCCTATAGATGTCGGCATGATGGTTATCTCTCCCCTTGGTAATGGAAATGTGTTATCCTCACTATGGAATCTCTCCCTTAGCATGGTCAATATCCCATGGTTCACCCAAATATCAAGCATCTGTAACAACCATGAAAGACCACAGGCTCAGACATGTGCCCTCTAATCATCAGACAAGCTGCAAACAACCTACATGGTCGCTGGATACATGGATCTGAACTGAATATTAGGAAACTGCACCTACATATAGATAAGAAACATAAATGACATCAGTATCGACATCAAATCTAAGTAAAAACACTATAACATAATCAGAAAGACTCGCAAACATATTTCTAAGCAAGACAAATACACAACTAGATGGTAAAATTAGGATAAAAATTCCTCTATTCCCATAAAAAAAAGGAATAAATGCCTAAACTGGCCCTCAAGGTTCATACGACACAAGAATAAATGTCAGACGATGAAATAATTTCATACGACAAATATGATACTATCAGATGACAAAAGGGGCAACCTTGAATGTTGTCATGCAACAGAAGGGTAAGTCCCATGTGACAAATCTAAGGCCCCCAATTGACAAAAGATTTTTTGGCAGATTTTTGTATTAGTTCTTTCGTAGAATCGTACAAAAAACCATGGGCATTTGATAAAACACACAAAAATAATGAAAAATTGACAAAAACAGGCAAAATTCACATGCAAAGATGAAGTTTATCGACTACTTACAGGTGTCGGGTGATCTATGGGCCATCCATTCCTTCGCATGCACTTGAAACGATGAGTGGAGGTCAGGACCACCATTTTCACTCAGAGAAGCTTCTCAAAAACTTGAAAACTCTAGGCATTATATAGCAAATTTGACCTAATTTTCAAAATGCTCCTATGGACGTGAAAATTTCACTCCTGGCTGATTGGACCGCGCTGACTCCATTTTTGGGACCAAAATCAAAATCTGATGATGTTTTGATCCTCAAAAATGCAAATTAACCTATTTTTCACAAATGCAGTTGATTGTTGATGCTTTCCTCATAGGATTTTAATCCAAGATTCCTTTTGATCAAATTTTATGTGCATTCCTCTCTCCAACTCAGAAAGTCGACTCAAGACAATTTCGGTCAAACTTGGTCAACCAGGACCTTAAAATAGGCTTGTATATCATATCTCAATGCTTTTTTTGATCTATTGAGTTTTTGCTTCCCCTCCTTTTGATTTCATTCCTGAGGGGGAAGTACCGTTACATCAACAATTTGATTCACATCAAAAAGTTCAATCTCTAAGGGCATCAGGCTCTAACTTAAAACTAAAATCTAATCAAGTGATTCTCATCACTACGCATCAAAATCTCAAGCTCTAGGGGCACATCAGGTTCATCACACCATATCAATATGAGAAAACCCCTCAATCTGGTAACTGGATTCATCAGGATCCATATCAAGTCAATTATCTCAATCAATCAATCAAATGGTAATCAATCTCATCGCACCAAATTTAGTTGGTTTGTTATTCAAACTTAATCCTAAATCAGGAAATCTACTGGGAGGACAGACATTTAGTTTCATCGCTTCACATCAAACTGAATGCTCAAACTCTTCTATCAGTCTTCACTCAATCAAGTCTAGAACTGATATATTTAGATCTCTCTATCAGTCTTCTCTCAATCAAGTCCAGAGCAAATACCTTTAAATCTTCAATCGGTCTTTGTTTGATCAAGTTCAGAATCAGTTTATGATCTGTGGGATAGTTTCATCGCTTCACATCAAACTATTTCTAGATTCAATCAAGCTTCAAATTTTCTTTGACCTAATGTGTTCCCAGATTGATCACACATTAGTCAAAGAGGGGAAAATGTAATCACCCAAAAATGGTCTAGCAAACCCATAGTCCCCTTTTCTCAAATATTTGGTCTTAATAAATCCTAAATCTAAGACATTATCGCTATACTCTAAATTATTGAGCATTTAGTCAAACTTGCTTACATAATTTTAATCCTAACTCGTTGAGTTAAATCATCAATCATCAAAGCCTAAACTCAAAAAGCATAAAACATTGGGGTAAAATAAAAAATTCCTAAGTTTAAAAAGTGAACCCATTCACACATGGGTGTGCACTCAAAAATAAAATAAAATAAAATAAATAAAATGGAGAAATTACCAATTTTGTCTTATTCTCCTTATAAGTTGACCAATCAAAATCAATTTATCATCTCACATGGATTGAGAGGAATTGCATCTCCACCATTGATAAAAAAAAATTTCCTCTTAATCTCAACCACTCATTCCTTGAAATCTCTTATAAAAGGGATAGCTCCCTTGCTCATTCATAACAAAAAGATTTGGAGTAGAGTTATAATACTATTTTCATCCTAGAATTCATAGTGCATTCATAGTTTATTTACTCTCATGGTAGTTTCTTTCATTTTGGCATTGTTTAGCTTCATTTCTTAGCTTAATGGCATTATATTTCTCATCTCATAGCTTAATCTAGATGCATTGTTCTTCTCATTTCTAGTTCAAATCTTTCATTTTAGCTTCATTTATCATAGTTGTTATGCATTTAATTTGATAGTCTATGCATTCTCATTCTCAAGTTTCTTAATAGAAAAGTATGCAACTCTATGCATCTTGATTTGTCTTGTATTGAATCTTCCTTTTTGGAGTAGTCAAGTCACTGATTTCTCTATGTCCAATCTGATGGACAACTATGAGAATCACACTCGCTTCAACTAGGAAGTAATAAGCTGATTTTTAAGGGTTTTTATCATGCTTTGAATCTTATATTTTTACTAAACCTTTTTGATGTAATGGTTTATTGAAGTGTTTGGTTGCAGATTCTAATCTCACATTTTACCACACACAAGATGATCTTGGAACAGAGAAGAGAAGTGAAGATGATTGTATTTTCACTGCTGATCATGTGCCACAGAACACAATTAAGGATGATATTACTAGCACAACCGATCATGATGATGAAGATGACTTTGATTTACCTATACTTGAGAAGGAATACAAGTCCCTATATAAAGGATCCCAAACAACTCTTCTCTCCTCTGTATTATTGTTGGTGAACTTTAAGGTTATGAATGGTTTATCCAATGTAGCAATATCACGTATGTTAAGGTATGTCATATGTGTCATCTTTTTCATCTATTTTAGTCATAATTTTCTTATAGTTAATAAAGGGTGAATCATGTACCATTAATATTATTTATATTAAAAATTATATTTTTTTCTATAGGTTGATAGGTGAGTGTTTGTTACCACCATCAAACATTTTACCTTGCTTGTACCAAGAATTATCTGCCATTATGAAAGATATTGGAATGGAGTATCAAAAAATACATAAATGTACCAATGATCATATTATATATCATAAACAACATAAATTTGCAACAGAATATTTTGATTTTTATATTAGTAGATATCAATTAGATCAAATAACAAAAAAGGTGCCTCACAAGGTTCTTCGGTATATTTCCATTATTTTACGTCTACAATGATTATTCACGTGCACTACCTTGACACAATTTATGGATTACCATGCATGAAATAGAAGTCAAGATGACATTATGAGAATGCCTACGGATGAATCTGCATTTAAGGACATAGAGGAAACTTTGCCACACTTTAAATAAGATCCTCATAATCTCAATCTTTCATTGGTAGCAGACAGTGTCAATCCAGTTGGAGAGATGAGATCTGTTTATGTAGTGTGGCATGTTTTTGTTATCAACAATAACATTCCTCATTGGATGTCTATAAAGAGGGAGCACATAATGTTGGCAATGATTGTTCCAGGTATTTTTCATTTAATAGCCATCTAAATTTATTTATAAATACCCTATCAAAATGGCCATAATAATTATTTAATGTTTATGTTCATTCAACTAGGTAAGTACCAAGTTAAAGATATGAATGTATATATTGAGCCCCTTATCTATGAGTTGTTGGATTTATGGAATGGGTTCACTATGTATGACATCTCTAGACCAATAGGACAAAGACAATTTAAATTCCATGCAATGATGGTATGAAAAAAACACGATTCCTGTGGGCTAATAGATTTTTGTGGTATGTTATATTGTTAACACATATTTATTGTATGTTATAATGATAAAACATTTTTTTTTCATGTTTAAGTTTGTGCATGATAATTGCAATTATCAAAATTAACATATTTAATCCAATTATACATGATCTTGTAGGTCTTCAGACAAAGGAAAAATTCACGTCCCTTTTGTGGTCCAAAGATAAATTCTCATCATTCAAAAAGTTTAGGAAAGAAGTTGTTCGATGAGTATATGAACTTTCTCCACAGAAATCACAAGTATCGAATTACCAAAAAAACTTCTTTTCAATGGGAAAGAAGAGACTACATCAAAGCCACGAAGAATGATACCTCACCTATGGAAGTTGGAATACAATATAATAAATCATCAAGGTAAGTCATTTCATTTGATGGTTTTTGTTTTAAAATTATATTTTGATATTGTGTTTTGTTTATTGATGATGTAATTGATGCTCGTGAAGGTCGTCAAGCCATTAATGAACAACTTCTAAAATGACTAAAAAGTTATCTTAGACAATTTAGCAAGTTTCCATACTATGAGAACCTCCCAATCGTGCATTCATTTGATGCTATGTATATTGGAAAGAATATTACAGAGACATTATGGAAATTATTGTATGGAAGGTGCGACAAAGAAATAAAATGCCAAAATTTGTAGTGACATTGAAGAATCCAACCATGCATTGAAAAATTTCATTTGATCAAATAAAAATGGAGACCAGATTGATATAAGTGCCATTGGTTATTATCGGAGCAGCAAAACAATGCTATAAAATAAGTCATACAATTTTTTTTATTTCCCACAAGATTTGTTGTGAACATAAGCAATCTCATATCAAAGAAAAGTGAATTTGGTTCAGGGATGAAAATACATGATTGACATACCTTTATTAAGATAATTCATGTTATTTTGTATTCTCTATATATTTGTATACTGCATGTAATTTTCATTGTATTATTTTTTAAAATAGTAAAAAGATCATTTTATAATTATTGCAGTACGTTCTACCTCTATCTCTCCCACACGACTTCGAAAATAGTGTCAAACAAGTTATATATGATCTTGGAAAATACATGAGGTTAGAAGCATCATTTTTTAGATTTTTTTGTATAGATATTATATTTGTGACTTGTTTTACTTTTTCTGTAATTTATTGTATATTTTTTGTAAGGTCTCATTTATATGTTTTTGTGCATTGAATCTCTTCAAGGTGGTTGTCATTTAAAGAAATAAAAAAAGAATATATACTATTGGAAGAGGAAAATTCCTCATCTTATGTGTGAAATGCAAAAGTGTCTACCTTCAACTTTTTTCAATGCACAAGAACACTACCTCATTCATCAAGTTGAGGAGATTGAATTGTGTGGACCTGTAAAAATTAGGTCAATGTGGATGGTTGAGAGGTAATTGAAATTTATGAAGGGGTTGGTTCAAAAAATAGCACATCTTAAGGGTTCTATGGTAGAGGGATATATGGTATACCAAACCATGGTGTAAATTAGTGAATGTCTTCCTAAGTTTGTAACAAAGATCCATGTAGATCGCATTTAGGATCCCAACTCCATTAACAAATTTGAAGGGGAGTACTTGATGGGGAAAAGTAGATTGGGGAAAGTGAGAGGTAATTATAAGATGTTGTAGTTAATTCATTCTTATAAATCTTTAATTAAAGTTGTTTTGAAGTGGTCTATTTTTTATACAGTTGGTCGAGAGTGGGATGCACTATATTTGTATATTGCAAACAATCTTGGTTGGATGAAGGTATGGATTGAACGATGTCAACAAAATGGTCACTAAATAACATGGGAAGGTGTTGCTTCATTGGTTAAAGAAGCTCATCATAATGGAGATTCCAATTTTATGCCAATGGTAATTGATCTAGCATATGGTTTAAGAGGTAGACAGGTACGTATAAATTTATTAATCATGACCCATATGTTTAATATCAACTCACGATGCAAATAGTTTTCACATGTTTGAAATTTTTTAGGTCAAGCGCCACAAAGCTATGTACTACCATGACCATAAATTTTACATAAAAAAGTTAGATGACATGAAGAAAACTTGTGATTCTGGGACAACTGTGGTCTTCAAGGTCACTAATATTTCATCTAGAATGACATGCATCCTCAAGAATCTTAAAACTGATACTATGGCATTTTTGATGATATACTTGAGTGACACTTTGAATCCTTCAAATTATTTCTATTCATTGTCAAATGGTACAAGCTACAACTGAATCAAAATGATCCTGATAGAACTGTTATTCAACATGATAATGGATTTACAATGATTAATATAAGGTTGTTTGAGCCAGTTGGAGATGAGCCCTATTTTCTTCAAATCCAATGTGAGAAAGTATTTTACTTAGAGGTTCCACATAAAATGGGTTGGTCATTTTTTGTTAGACATGATCCAAGAGAAATGCCAGTAAAGTATAATGTGATGGAAGAAGAAGATACCGAAGATGATGAAGAAGAAGAAGATGATGATGATGATGATGAAGAAGAAGATGATGGTGGTGGTGGTGGTGATGATGATGATGATGATGATGATGATGGTGACGATGATGTTGGTGGGGGTGGTGATGATGATGATGATGATGACGATGAGGGTGATGATGATGATGATGACGACGACGACGATGATGGTCATGATGACGATGGCAATATTGATTTATTCATACAAATTTATTTGACTTATATGTTTTCATAATTAATTTATTATGTATTAAAATCTAATGCCATGGTATAATTAATTCATTGTGTTCAATTCTAATGATTACAACATATGTGATTTATGATACACGTGTTTCAAGTATTAATCATATATTTAATGTATTTACTATTTAACAAATTACCAATGTATTGCTTATGATGCTCAATTCTTGGTGTTGATTACATGTATATATTTTGTGTGATTGTCACCCTTTGTGGAAACATGCAATTGACTACATACATAGTCACCCCTTTTGCTGACGATCTTGTATAGCACACATAAAGTAAAGGTAAGGAATTAAAAAATATACAATAATTATGATGAATGCATATTGTTCATGTTGTCTTCTATGTAATTTGTAACATACATATCATGTAATTTTTAGCTAACTTAAGATAAATGATTCACATATGCAGGAAATTTAACCCCTTTTATGAGGATCCTACATAGTGACATGGATCTGTAGGTATAAGTCAATACACCCTATATATTTATTTGTTTTCTTTCTCTTTATGCCCATCTTCATTGAGTGGTTTAATATTAAGGTATTAAATTGCTCATGACTTAAAAGTACTACCCTCAACATCAATTTTAGGGCCGACTTCATCAACATTGCCCTCATTTAGCAAAATATCTTTCTCCTTACCAACTATATCTCTCATTTGATGGACTGTATGAACCACCTAATAGGTACTTTTCAGAACTGTCATCTTGGAGTGAGGGAAATGTGGGAATAGAAGACAAAAGTGAGACATGTAGTAGGCCTAAAATAGGGAGATCAACCAGAGGTCAAAAGATTAGAATAAAATTCAATAAATGCATGCAATTTTTCCTTTTAGAAGGGGGTAATATTCTTATGATGATGAAATCAAAGGTGACATTAAGGTGCCCTTGAGGTACACACATCTTCAGAAAGAATGGGTGCCCAAGGAATTGCCTCCAATTAACACCAATTTTTGTGTTAACAAGAGGATATATCATATAGCTCCATCATCATTACATGGTTTGGGCCTATTTTCAATGGATGACATAAATGTATGTTACAATAAATTTTTTTAATTGATGGAGTTTGTTGGACCTTGTTACAATTACAATAATTGGATTTAGATTGTTTGATATCAAAAAAGTATGCACTGTCAACAAATTATATGCAATGGAAAGAAAATGATCAAAGTAAAAGATTTACTATGTACATTGATAGAAGGCAAAAATCAATAGGGAATATTACAGGTTTTATAAATATTACATGACTCGGGTCAACTAATAAGAGACCCAATTGCATATTCAAGGTGCATAAGGGAAATCATGTTTTTGTATGTGTGATAAAATCAATAAGTGCAGGGGAAGAGCTGTTAATAGATTACCATTTTAATCGCATAGATAAAAAAAAATTTACTATCATGGGGGTGGTATGTACTATATACTATTTAAACTAACTTGCAATTAATAACTCCAATATACCATTTTATTAATAAGTTTTTTTGCTAAGTCTATTGCTTTCATTTCGCTGAAGTTTTTATATTTAATCTATGTCATAGGATGACATGGATCCACCACATGACAGAGGCGGGGATGTTCTTCCTGCCCCTTCTTTGGAGAAGGTAAATGTTAGTGTAAATGTACAAATTAGATAAAAGAAAAATATTATATTATTATGTTATTTTATTTAGGGTTTTGGAGTTATTATGATATTCCTATAACAAATTGATGTTCACGGAAAGGGAAAAGTGCCTATAACAACTAAGGCAATAGTTACATAATTGGAGGTGACAGTATTATACGATGATGACATCACATATACCTCTGCCCCATAAAGATGGTTAGAAAGACCCTAAAAGAAATCAATACAGAACTTCTTGGCCTCTAGCTCCATCTAGATCCAAATGAGGAGATAGAGGCAAAGATAGATGAATTTATATAGAGAGAACGTTGTTTGGAAGTAAGCAGTAATGAATCTTTAGTTAAAAAAAAAGGTCAATAAAGGTTTATATTTTATAATATTTTATGTCATGAACTAAAATATGTATGTTTTCTTCTTACATAAATTTTTGAGTACTCAACCACCTACTCATGGGCATCGCGAGGCCGGTACTAGCGCAGGTCGCTCAGGTAAAATAATCCTTAAGTTAACAAGTTACAAGGAATTTTTTCTTTAGAAAATTCAAAAAATTCATTGGAATTATTGATTAGAAATCTACATTTTTCATTAGAATTATAGATACCCTAGATGAGGTTTTTTTGCCAGTAGTTTTATTCAAACTCACAGATCTTGACTCCTCAGTTCAACTTTAGACTTTATGTTTCATTTTCCTTCAAACATAAACTACCATTAAATAGGTCTATGAATTGGATCCACTCACCTAGATCCTACAATCAAATGCAAGGATTCATCCTCACTGAACGTTTATGCTTCAACATTCTTTACTTTACTATGATTGTCCACACACACTCACACTAGACTTCTTGGTTGATACTTCCACTAATTCTTTAGTTTCCGCTATACTCCAAACACCTATGGAACCCTTACTCTATGAATGAAAATATACCACTAACCACCTTGATCTATACTACAAATACAATTGACTGTCCTAAAGAAAGTGACTCTGCAACTTATAATTCCATAATTGGGACAGCCATCATACCCCATTCCTCCTAAGTACTATGGCCTTGCAGTCATCATAATTTTTGAATTTTTTGAGGGTATGTGGTACTAATGATTTTCTTTAAAGAAACACTTTATTTAGAAATTTAATTTTACATCCATTACTTAGTTTTGAAGGTCAATATTTTTAGTTGGATCTTTTTCTCATCTTCTACTTCACTGCTTTGACAAGTCTGTTCCATTTTCTTCTTCTATTACTCACCTTTTCAAATGAGAGGGTCTTCCTTGTAATGTCTTCATAAAAGTATATTTTATGAGGAAAAGGATACTTATTCACACTTATCCTTATTGCATGAATGAATCCCTCCGGATCAAATTTTTTTCTTGGACCAACATGGGACATTTTTCTCTTCTTTAATGAAGAGTATATTTGGTCCAGATCATCTTTTTTAGCAACCTAAAAATCACATCCTTTCAAAGAGGTGGGAAATAAAGATCCTTTCTTTTGGCTCCTCAAATGAGTTTTATCTAATTTATTTAGTTTCCAAATGATATCTATTCTTGGCACACAAATTGGCAACAAATGAGGCTTGAGAAGGGCACCCATATATCCTAAATGAAGTGGAATACTAGTGAAGGTGCCAATCATCCTGATTGTGTTTGATTCCTAGATATGGAGTCCTATCAAATGGTCATATAAAATCCAATATCTCCATTGGAATCCTTTTCGTGCTCTTCAAAATAGCCCAATAATTTTTATTTTTTTGAAAATAATTCTTCAAAAATAATAAAGTTGGAGTTCAAACAATCTCTATCATATAGATAAGTGCAACATTGGACTAGAAGAGTCTTCTTATCAACATATTGTATTACCTGCAGAGTTTGATCCCAAAGACCCCTACCATCATATAGAAACATATGACACATAAGAGAGTGCCATTTAAACTCAAATTTTTATCATTGACTTTAATGACCTCCATTTTCTTGTGCATTTTTTTTGTCAAGAAAGAGGCAAAGTCAAACTGTACATTCACAATATTATCTTAAGTATCTGTAGCCATGAACATTATGTGAATTAGTATTTTTTTCTTTGCATCTTCACCTAGAACCTGACAAAGTGAATGATGTGTCTTGATGTTATAGTATACAAATGTTTCAATGATGTAAGACTCCTCCAAACACATGATCCACACTGTCTCCCATCCTGGCCCTTAATTTTCACAGACATGTAGACAATGATGACTTTGTTACTTATTTTTGAAGGAATCCAATTTGATAGCCTTATTTTCAACTCTACTAAGGTCAAATAAATCACAAATGTATGACTTTGTGAAAGAGATTATGGGGGCTCCATTCTCGAATAGTACACTTTTTGATTGAGTATCATATATTCTTGCGACTAGCCTGATGAAGTCTACATCTACAAAAACATTGAGCACTACCACCTCGCCCATGTAAAGGACCCATTGATTTCTCAGAGGAAAGTGTGATAGTTGTAGATCTGACTTTGAAAATTTTAAAGTTAGACAAAAAATATTTAGGAAATGACAGAAAAAGATTAAGATTAAGCCTTTGAATTTGGATTGGAAGTTATAGAAGCCAAACTCTGAATGAAGATCTTTGTAGGAGGATAAGGAGCATTAGGTGAAGCCTTAAAATTATCAATTTTCTATTTTGTATCATTGTCATATGGTATATTATCACGGTCATCTAGTGGTGGAATACTGGTGATAATAAGATCATTTGGGAATGAAGAGTGACGTGGGTCTTCAAATATCTCCCAAATTCTGGTCCAAAAAGTCTAATGTCATCTTGTGTAGAAAATAATTTTTTTAATTAAAAGTTGTGAAATTGTAACTTTGTGTTGAATGATTTTTCTATTGAGTATACAGACACCATAGAGGTGATATTGGCATAATTCTACACAATAATTGTATATTAGTAGTAGAACAAGGGTACACCACTTTTATGAATCTTTTAGAATTTTCTAGCACCAAACCCTATTGTGCCTTATATGGATTTATAGGTTTTTGGGCCTTTGAGCTCAATTGTTAGGTCCTTATTTCAATATGATGCATTGTTTGAAAGCTATT
This sequence comes from Thuja plicata, assembly GCA_018584345.1. NCBI lineage: Eukaryota > Viridiplantae > Streptophyta > Pinopsida > Cupressales > Cupressaceae > Thuja > Thuja plicata. The sequence goes on along the minus strand of MU228201.1, from coordinate 354,395 downwards.
AGTTGGAATTATTCAAAAAAGTGAAGGGAATTATATATTTGAAGGCTTTGATACAATACAAGAGTTGTTGATGAATCCCATAACAGCTCAAGGATTACGTGTAACCAAAACTAATTTCCACACAATAGAGAAGAAATAAAAATGCTATGAAGCTAGAGAGTTTATTAAATACAAAAATTAAATTGGTAAATATATAATGATGAAACCCTTGTTATAAAGAATGAATGAAACCCTAGGACATACCAAGATCATGACAAGCATGATAATCCTATAGTATGAGGCACACAAAGTAAATGAACTAAGTATACACAAGAAACTCTAACATCATCCTAAACTCTTCTATACTCTACCCATACCCATTCCAATCCAATGATCCATTACACTTAGACGCTTACACAAAACATACCAAAACCTGTAACTTTGATTGCTGCACCTTCAAGATGGAATCCTCTGCCTACCTACTTTTTGTAGACATACATATCTTCATCCCACTCAAACCTCCATGGCCAAAAATAACTTTAAGTATGGAAAAAGCACTCAAACTTTTGACTGTGACAGTCAACCCTCCTTCCTCTCTATGACAAACCAATCAGTATTTTGACTCCATGACATGTGCACTCAATGCATACTTATTTTAAAACCAAAAGGGTTCATCTACAAGGTGTCCTCCATAATTATCCCTAATGAAGAGTTCTTATTCAATGTAAAACATTAAAGAAATTACATTTCCACTCTCTCGGATTATCCTAGAAGAGGGGTTTGACTATTTTCATTGAAATGCAGACATCCCTCTCTATACAACTCCAAATGGATTCATTCCACCACTCAATTAAATATATTTCATGCCTCTAACACCTCAAATTTGTGAGAGTTCACAAAATACATTAAGGTGGCATACAAGTTAAGGAAAGTGACTGTGTTTCTGAAAAATCAAAGAATTGCAGAATAAAAACATGATTTTATTGCTTCAAACTTTGTATATGCTTGTCTTTTTGACCAAACCATGTAATCCATCATAGTGCCATCTCTGATATACAATTATATTACTTTCAATTGACAATGCCAAAAGGAAATTTTCTCTTATAGAGGAGATCCAAACTAGATTAAATTAAAAGAATATTCTAATGATGTTGTTGAATGATTATGACTGCCTTTTTATATATTATGTTTGGAATGATGAGACACACACAACTCCAAATACTATAAAACCTCATGCATGTATTTTCTAACAATATATTGTTCAGGTCATGAAGTGTAGACTCCTCATCCTACAAGGACTAGAAATCCAACGTAATTGCCGAGTGTAATGTCGACAACAAGGAGCATGCAAACATCCACATTTGCACCATCTACAACTGGTAGATCCTTATTTTTCTATATTTGGTTATGTGTTAATTATGATTTGATTTGTACTTTAATATTGGGTGCATTTCATAGTGGATTATTTTTGTGTAGTAGAAGATACACCTCTTGAGGATACAGAGACCAGTACTGGTGATAATTCACCATCATTTCTTGGATCTACCCGTGTTGCTAGTATGGGAAAATTGCAAATGTCATTGTTGTTGACCGATGAAGATATGATTCCTTCAAAATTACCTAAGCTTCCAGGTAATTTAAAATTATTATTATTTATATTCTAATTTTAATTTACTTATTTATAACTCATTTTGAATTGATGATCCCATTATGTTTTTGTAGAGAATGATGTTTTTTTATGAAAATCTTAATGAGATGACATTGTCCTGATTCGAGCCCACCATACATACAAGGTGGAACATCATATGTGAACTAACCCTATCCCACTACTTTGATTTAATATCATTTCAAGAATATTTTTCCTTTCATCCATTTCTTGTACTATATTCAAGGTACACAACTTCAGTTAATTTTTTTTATCTAACAATTCTGTTTTTTCTTAAAAGGTGGAATTTACAAGAGAAAAAATTAAAAGATCAGCTCATAAAATCTTTAGAGGATCTCTTTGGAAGTAACATTTTTACAACACCAAAGTTCTTCAGAGAACTTGCAAACATCTAAATATTGTGAGGGACACATATAGAAGGACTCTAGTGAAGAACCCAAAGTATGAGTTGTGTGTGTTAATTAGTGCAAGTGTTATCTGCAACATGCCACTTCAATAGATCATTATATTAGTGAAAAAGCATAAAAAGCAAGGTTTTGAAGCTAAACACTAAAATCGATCTATTGCTTCCTATCTTGGAGGAGTTTGAAGAATGCCATAATCATGCCCTCATATTATGTACAAATCAGTGACATATACAACCTAAGAATGAAATATTTGAATAAAAAATAATCTAAATGATTAAGAAACATGCATATTAACCCTAAAAATAAAGATAATAACAATACATAATATCAAATCTAAGATGCAATATGAACTCACAAGTAATCTACACAACATAACAATGCTTTTAACTCTAAAAATTAAGGGCCATTTGAGCTCAAAAACTCATTCTATTTATAGAAGCAATGTGGAGAGAGAGGGGTCAAAGCCATTAATGGAGGTGTAATAGCCATTAATAAGGTGTGGTGAGGGTGTAAGTCCAAGCTTGATAAGGTGGACTTTAGAGGGAGTCAAGCTTGAGAAAGTTGACTTTCTCAAGTGGGTTGAATTCCTAATCATAAAATTAGGAATGTGACATCATTAGGAATGAGATTAAGATGAGATTAGGATTAGGATTAGGCTTAGCATGGGGGTAATAGGTTGCGATGGGTTTGAACCCAGGGTTAAGGTGGTCGAGATAGGTTAGGTTAGGGGTTAAAGGGAATATTAATAAAATGAATTATAATTAATATATTAATTCAAAAATAGGGAAATTAATTATTTAAGCTTTTGATTTGATATATATATATATATTTGATGTAGCTGTTTCGGATTCTGACATGTTTCATGAGTTCTCTTGTCTTTGATAGATGTTGTTGCACATGTGATTAGGTTTATCTTGGTCTCATGATGAGTTATATTTGTAGATGATGACATCATTTATGCATTTGGATTTATCGCTGATATAAATGTGTTTCAAATGATACTATGTGAATATGCAAATGTATGTTTTTGAGTTTTTCCAATGCAAGTAAAAATGTATGGATGCACTTAGGATGTAGAAGTAAATGTAATGCATAAATTCTTTGCTTTTTATATTTTTCTTCTGTCTCATTTTATGAATGCAAAATGTATGCTATGGATGTGCAACAATATGAATATCAGTAATATTGAATTGATGTGATTAACTTGGATTTAGAAGAAAATTGAAATCATTTTGAGCTCAAATTCCTAATGCTTTTGTTTCTTTCAAAAATGACTCATGCAATCTCTAAATATAGCTATATGCAGACTCTTAGGACTTGTCACTAATTTGCAGATATTGTAACATTTTTATCATCATTGGGATCTTCTTGGAACAAATACCACCTGATAGTACAACAATCACTAATACCCACAGATATTATGAAAGTATGAATACTATGTTTATTGGATGCAATGTCAGAAATAGACCTTAGGCATCAAGGCATAAAAGCCAAGATGACAAGTTAGTCACCTTCCTTTTACTATATCAGATTTTCTGTAAGGTAAGATATTGGACCCACAATGACCTTGAAAATTCATATCCTTGGGTACATTATGCTTCGTATACCTTAGTGAGAATCTGAGTTAGAAAATAGACAAGGAAATTGGTTCAACCTCACCATATTTTAACATAAAAAAGATCAAGATATATGCAGTTATCCACTCATGTTGGCAACTCTTACCATAAACATTAAAGCTAGGTGAAATTTATAGGATCATTTGGAACAATCACCATACGCAGAAAACCAAGAAAATGTTATGCCCCGTCCTTGCGACTCTTTGTCTTTGCACATACGTCATGGAGTAACTCATAAGACATAACAACCATCAATTGAGAATCAATCAAAGAAAAATCATAACTTCTTATATGCCCCTAGTTAAAGCATCATCAGAACATAAAGAGTTATAATCAAACCAAGATCAAACTGTGTTTAAGTAGTATTGAGAAATACTATTGATTCATTTGTCAAGCGCAGTAGAGATTCATCAATCAAAACACGGAATTTAAGCAATATGTGTTCCATTTCTATGTATAACTTTTTCTCTATTCGCAATTGAATGTAGTGTTTAGGAACACCATTTAGGTTAGTACAATGTTTGGTGCCAGATAGGTAGTTTTGAAAGATACACCCATGTTTTGTGAAAGTGACAGTTTGGTGCAAGTATCAAGAAGTATTGTGTCACAAGACAAAACATCCTATGATGACCTAGTAGACACAACCTATCATGCTATCAAAGATTCCCCTAGTGTGAAATGACTTGTTCCTAAGATAGAAATGTAGACAAATCCCAAGCAAGGATAGGATATTTGTAAGCAAACAAAGTCATCCCATAGCACAAGTCTAATCGTGAAGGCCTAGTATCAAAAATGTATTGATAGATAGAGTGTAGAATACAAGTGATGCCTGATTGTCAGATTTTCATCACTTGGCAAAACTTTCTCATTCTTTTTGCTACCAGGATGCCCGTTTTACCAAGTTGTCATCAAGGTACTTTTCTCTTTTTCAAATTTTTTGCTATTTTTTCTTTTTTTGAATGTTTTAATAGTATCAAGGCACCTTTTTGCCAGGTTTTCACCAAGGATACCTTCTTCAAGACTTTTTCCACTATTTTTGGATTTCTTCAGGATCCATTTTCTGATGTTTTTGGTATTTTTTGAGTTTTCATTGTATAGGCTCTGCTAGCCAAACATCAAGCGTAGAACCGCTTCAAATGTAGAGTATTGATAGGATCTGGAAGAACATCTCCCTTAGGTGTTTCTAGTTGATAAGCTCCAATCCCAAAAGTAGCAATGATGACATAAGTTCCCAACGAGTTAGGTTCAAACTTTCCTTTCTATTCTCTGTTAGGCTGGTTTTTAGGGTTCTCTTTTAGAACAAGATCCCCCACCTAAAATTGTTGTGGTTTGACCTTTTTATTGTATCCTTTGGACACTTTTTCTTGGTACACCTTCAGATGATCGAACGCCTATTGCCTGCACTCATCAAGTAATTTTAGTGCATTTACCCTATCGATGTGGTATTGCTCATCAGTAACAAGAGCTTGTAAAGATACGTGAAAATATGGGATTTCAACCTTAATAGGTAGTACTGCTTAAGTGCCATAGACTAGGGAAAATGGCATGGATCCATTTGGTGTCCTGATGCTTGTTTTGTAGGCCCAAAGTGCTTGATTTAGTTGTAAATGCCAGTCTCTGCCAGACTTACTAATAGTTCTATATAGAATCTTGAGAATATTCTTGTTATATGCCTTAGCCTATCCATTACCTTGAGGATAATATATGGAGGAGCAATGTTGAGTAGTGTGAAACTGTGTGCAAATGTCATCAATATCTTGGTTTTTAAATTGGTCTCCATTGTCTATTACAATTGAAGAGGGTATCCCATATCTATAGATAATATAGTTCAAGATGAACATAGTCACCTGTTTGCCAGTGGATTTGATTAGTGGCATGGCTTCGACCCACTTCGTGAAATACTCAATGGCTGTAATGATGAACTTGTGTCCATTTGAAGAATTAGGATATATTTGTCCAACTAAGTCAAAGGCCCATTGTTGAAATGGCCAATGTGTTATGAAAGGTATGAGTTCTCTGGCAGGAGCATGGATGAGATTTCTATGTGTTTGGAATTTATGACATGATTTGGAAAATTTAATAGCATCTTTTTCCATCGTAGGCTAGTAATATCCTACTCTAAGCAATTTTTTAGCTAATGAAAAGCTGTTTGAATGTGATCCACATACACCTTCATGGACTTCTTTTAATGCACAACCTGATTCTTCGTGTTCTAAACATCTAAGAAGTGTACCATTGAGACCTCATCTATATAAGTTATTAGTAATGATGACATAATGCGATGCTTTCCTAATCAAGGCTCATTTTTTGTTTCTGGATAGATCATTCAGAATAGTTTGGTCAGTTAGGTAAGCAATGATATTAGAATATCGAGATTGGTCTTGGCTTTCAAAGCACAAATTACTTGGTATTAAGGGGTATAAAAGGCTGGGTAGGATAATTATTCCACCAAGAATTCATAGCATAATTGATGTTCCTCCCATTGTAACACAGATTCCAGTGTACCCATAGCATATGCAACTTTATTCTCTGTTCTGGGTACTTGCTAGAACATGATGAAGAAAAAGTACTTCTTTAGGTCATCTACCAGTTGCTTGTAGTGCATAAAATTCACATCTTTCATCTGATAATATCCATTTACTTGATTGATAATGAGCTGGGAGTCACCGTACACATGTAACTCTACAATCTTGCATTCCATAGCAAGTTTAAGACTGTTTACCAATGCTTCATTTTCAAAAATGTTATTTGTGCATGGAAACATCAATTTGTAAGACTTGGGTATTTTGTATCCTTGAGGAGTTATGAATAGAACCCCTGTCTAGAGCCTTGTTGCATGAAAGAACCATCAAAGTACATCTTCCATGGATACTCAGTTAGATGCATAATTGTTTCATCAGGGAACTCAATTCTTAAAGGTTCATCATCTTCTAGTGGTGAATTAGTTAATTGATCTTTGAGGAATTATCCTTTAATAGCCCTCCTATCCACATATTCAATGTCAAATTTGATCAGAATAAGGACCCACTTTGCCAGACATCCTATTAATGTTGTCTTTCTTAGGAGGTACTTAAAATGATCTATCTTTGCAATGAGTCGTACTATATGTGATAGCATGTAATGTATCAATTTTTTTGATGCAAAGACAACTGCTAAGCATGCTTTCTCAATAATTTTGTAATTGAGTTCATAGGAGACTAGTGTTCTACTGATGTAGTAGATAACTCTTTCTTTCTTAGCTTCATCCTCTTGTGTGAGTAATACTCCCAGTGATGTAGCTGTAGATGAAATACAGAGGAGTAATGGCTTTCCATGAATGGGTGCCATAAGAATGGGAGGAGTAGCTAGGTACTCTTTTAATTCTCTAAAGTTGGCTTCACAATGCTCATCCCATTTGAAGGTGACACCTTTGTTTAGTAATTTGGTAAAGGGTTGTGCTCTATCTGCAAGTTGTGACATAGACCTCCTAATTGACTGGAGTCTCCCTTGTAATGTACTCATTTGACTAATGTTGTGTGGAGGAGTCATTTCTAGTATAGCTTTGAATTTTGCAAGGTCTACTTCGATTCCTTTTGCTGAGACAATAAATCCTAGGAGATTTCCTGATTGGACCCCAAAGGCACATTTCTTTGGATTGAGCCTGAGTTGAAATTGCTCCATACGATCCAATATTTTCCTTAAGTCTTCGATACGAGTATTTTTTTCTTTTGGTTTAGCTAAGGTATCATCTACATAATCCTCCATGTTTTTATGCATCATATCATGGAATATAGTGGTCATTGCTCTTTGATATGTAGCACCTACATTCTTTAACCCAAATGGCATAAAATTCCAACAAAAGGTGCCCCATGCGCATGTAAATGTAGTCTTCCCTTGATCTTCAGGAGCAATTTTAATCTGATTATAGCCTAAGAAACCATCCATTAGTGAGTACATTTGGTAGCCTATTGTTAGGTTATGATCATATCAATATTAGGCAGTGGAAAATCATCCTTAGGACATGCCTTGTTTAAGTCCCTTAAGTCTGTAAAGATCCTGATAGATTTATCTAATTTAGATACTGGGACCACATTAGAAATCCATCCCGCATAAGCGATGACTCTAATGAATCCAACTTTCAATAATTTCTCTAGCTCTGCTTTGACTAGTAATGCAACATGAGGATGCATCTTTCTTAGTTTCTATTTTATGGGTTTAATTCCAGGAGCTATAGATAAATGGTGCATTATTAATTTAGGATCTAGTCCAGGTATATCTATGTAAGACCATGCAAAGTTGATCTTTTTCTCTTTTAGGAACTCAGTGAATTGTGTCTTCTCTTCATCTGACAAAGATTGTGCTAGGTGAACAATTTGAGGAAATTAACCTGTGCCCAAGTTAACTGATTCTGTTGGTTCTATCAGAACTAAAGATCTTTCTTGAAAGTGCTTGGGGAGGATATCAAGAATCTCATCCTTTGGGACCTCTAAGAGGTTTTCACCATCAGATACATCTTTTGTTTTTACCTTTTTAGAATCTGACACTGCCACAACATGGTTTTCACTGTCAGTTCTTTTCTTCTTTTTATTTTTCAATTTGTGACTGAGAAACTTGATATCCTCCTATGACATGTTCACACTCCTTGCATTGGTGGAAGAAGGGTAAGGTTCACAAGTGTTTAGATAGAAAACCAAAGTGTAGTAATTAGGAAATTCTAGGATAGGATTAGGATTTGTATTAGTCCAATCAATTAGGTTTGGGTTTATCAAAGACAAGGAGTCAGATTTTGGGAAGGAAAACATCATGTTAGCATTAAGACTATTAACTAACATGACATGTTCTGTTAAGTCTATTTCATCGATGTTTAGATCAATAAGAGTTAGATCGTCATCATCGAAGTCATTTTTAGTCATATGTATACCAAACTCTAGTGACTCGTCAGTGGAAATTTCATCTTAATCTCTCCGTAAAAGGAGGCTCCTTGCTTGTAGCCTCTGAATTTATTCTAGGTCTAGGAGAATACCAATTTCTTCATCAATGAGTGGGGGAAGGAATACCTCTTCTTCTTTAGGAATATCAACTCTGTTAGGAGTGGTGTTAGAATGTTCTTTGTGTACTGATGGAGCTGCAAACATGTGAATTACATCTATCTCAATGTCCTCCATGGAAATAGATAGCTCATCCCACTCGTAATCATGTGAGTTGGTTACTTCGTCATCAGACCTGTTTAAGAATTCAACAATAGTTACCTGATGTACCCTATTAGCCACTTGTAGATAAAAGTGTGGTAAATCAAGGACATGTGAAACTGTAACTAACTTCCCCTAGTTAGGATGTAAATCCTATCATCAGGGTGTGTCTTCAGTAGCTTTTGTGACCAATGGTATTGCTGGATTGTCTTCTGTTGTTTCTTCTACCTCTTGAATATGAGTTTTTGATAACAAAGGCATGCAAAGGTCTTGTGGTAATTCAAAGCTTAGTACATACCTTTCTCCTTTATATTCAGGATTTGTTGTTTCAATATGTAATAATCTTTCATAGGACCATTGTTCTAGTTTTGTTTCTTTTGTTTCATCACTCCCTTTGTCAGAAACTGGACTATCGCTTCAAGTAGGGTTTTCAGATTTTTTATTGAAACCTAGTCCTGTTTTATCTTTGGTGTCCCTAAATTCCATGTGTGCAGGTTCAATAAGGCCCTTTCCTTTGTCTCCTAAAGGTCCTTTTCCTTTATACCCCATTTTTTTAAGTAGGTCATATCCTTTGCCATACTTTTCTGGGGATATTTCTACATGTTTTACCCTAGCTTCCTTTGGTTCTCCCCTGTATAGCCAGGAAAAGACTACATGTTCTTCTATGTTATCTTCAGGAGAGGTAGATTCTTTGACCATTCCAGTTTCTTTATGAATTTCTGGTGTTTGAGATGGAGCAAGTGTGAATGATGAGGAAGGTTTTCCATAGGATCTTGGTGACACCGAAAGTTTTGTCAATGACATGGTCATGTCCAGCTTGTATTATCCCATACCCATTTCTTCTAGTTTTAAGGTCTTTCCAAAGCCTTTCATAACCATGTCTTTGGTAGTCTTAGGAATAATCTCATCCATAGCTTCTTTGTTATGCGGGACCATACTACCTACCTTAATATTGTTGCAAGTATAATTGGCATCTATAGGAATTGTTACCTCCACCCCATTATGTGGGAATTTGATACATTGGTGGTAAGTAGATGGTACAACTTGCATTTCCTGGATCCAAGGTCTCCCTAATAGTATTTTGTAAACCAAGGTTAGATCCAGAACTTGACATATGACATTCCTTTAAACCAGCTCGACTCTAATGGGTAGAAAAATAAGACCTTTAGATGATCTTTCCTCCTCATCATAAGCTTTGATAGTGATTTTGCTTCTAGAATCAATGGTCTGTTCTGAGAGACCCAATTTCCTAATTAGATTAAGGGTACAAATATTCAAGCCTGCGCCTCCATCTATCAATACACATCTAACATGGAATTTATGAATTAGGACTTCAATATGAAGGGGTTGGTTATGTGGATGTGTCAATGATTTATCATCCTCTTAAAAAAAAGAGAGGTAATGTGGCATTGAGATGTGATTAACCATTGCTTGGAATTTGTCTATATCAAGGTCCTTTGGCACATTTGTGACATGTAGGGCTTGTTCAATAATTTCCCTATGTACTTTGGAGATCTTAAGTAACTCAAAAATGGAAATTTGAGCAAAGGTTCATTGTAATTGATCGACCAAGTTATACTTTACTGTGAGAATAGTAACGGTTTGTTTTATTGCTGCTGGATTGGGGATAGTGATAATGGGTACTTTGGAAGTTGTTTCTAGTTTTGATGAGGAATTGGGTCTTTTGATCATGACCTATGCTTGACTTTAGGTCATTGCATTTGATTGGGAATATGTGTTTTGAACACCCTTGATAGTGACCACATTAATTGAATTAGTTTTAATGTCTAGCATGTTGATCACATTATAATTTTTAGAGTAGGTGTAGTTCACCTCATTTATTTTTCCTTTAGATGCTTCCCCTTTCTCATAAATAGGGAATGGCTTGTTAAATGTCATATGGTCTTCATTAGTGGTGTGCCCTTCCACTTTGATCTTTCCTCCTTAAATAAGGTCTTGGATAACATGTTTGAGTTTAAGACAATTGTTAGTCTTGTGTCCTTTTTCTTGTGAAAGACACAATAAGAATTGTCATCCCACCACCTTGGTTTGACTTCTGGTTCCCATGGTTTTGAATCCGGGATTGTGAGAACTTTGTTGTCTAATAGTGTCTTCAAAATAGTTTCAAGAGGCTCTCCAAAAGGAGTAAATGTTCTTTGAGGTTTGGAAGTCCATGGTTGACCCTTGTAGTTCTCATTGTTTTCTTTAGGTATGGAGGTTGTTACCTTGGCATCTTTACTTGCTTGCATGCTATTTGTTAGGTTGAACACCTTGGGTTTAGGATTAGAATTGGATGCATCTACTACTCCATTGTCAACAACATTTTTGTTTTTTTTTCCACCATTTAGGCTTGTTGTTGGAGTTGGTAGATTTGTTTTCACTTTAGAGAGTGATTTCTCCCCTTTTAACCATGACTTCTTCGATACAGATGGCATTTTTGATCATCCTGTCAAAGCTAGGGGAATCTTGCTTTTGCAATGCATAGTTCAACTCAGGTATCAAGTTATTAACAAATATTTCCATTTTCTTGGATTTGGGAATAGTTCTTGAATATCTTGCAAAGAGTTTCCTCCACCTTTGTAGAAAGTGTGTAAAGGATTCGCTGGTCTTTTGTTTAGTGTTACACAGATCCATCATAGTTACATCATGTTGTATATTATAGGAGTAATGCTGGATAAATCATTGAATTAACTCCTCAAAAGTTTTTACCTTAGGTTTAAGCTTTGAGAACCACTCCATGGCATTTCCTCCTAGGCTTCTTGGAAAGAGCCTCATGAGGTATGTAGGTTCATGCATGTATTCTATGCTCAGAGCACAAAACTCTCTCACATGGTCATGTGGTTCGGTCTCTCCCATATATTTGTGATATTTCAGCCTTGCCATGTTGGGAGGAAATGGGACCATATTAATACTCTTATCAAAAGGAAATGGAAAAATTTAATCAAAAGAGTATTTCATCTTGGGTTTAGCCTTCTCCTATTTGAGAGTTTAAAGCTTAGTTTGCATCAAGGTTAGTTGTTTGGCGAGAATAGATATAGGATTCGACACCTGCTTTTCTTTTAGTTGTTAAACATCATAATCCTTAGGTAATTTTATGCTAGTGGATGCTAGATGGAGAAAGTATTTCTCTTTATCTTTTCCAATTATCTTTTCCAATGTCTTTTGGAATTTCTTGATTGTATTATTCTTCAGTGATGTCTTCCTCACTGTCTGAACCAAACAAAGGATGGTAAAAGTGTCATTCTTCTTCATCATCGCTATCTTCATGCTTTTGGTTCTTATCATTGTCATATTCCTCAAAGGCCTTACTCTATTCGTGAGTGGGTCTTTCCATTTATGGAGAGTCTAAATCAAGCAGGGAACTACGAGATGTTTCTCATTGTTGAAAGTGAAGTGATCTAGGAGGTACTTCTAATTCTTTAGAAGTGTACTTGTTGCATCTTGTGTTAACCATGTATTTGTATCTCAACTTCATCAAAGTTTCTTGATAGTGTCAATTAGAGTCTCAAATCATTCAAGTGAGTGTGTCTAGGTAGAGGTGTCATTTGTGTTTTTGGTGGAAGTAAATGATTCCAGTGTCAAAGGGTTAGAATGTCCTAATAGTGAGATGGGAATTAAGTTGTTTTGTAAAGAGAATAGACCACACGTATTGAGAGTGATTGTGAGAAACTGACATGACATGTAAGGTAAAAATTTTGAAAAAGTGTTTTGACACAGCAACAGGGAGACCAAAAAAGACAACAAGGATAGACCAATGAGCCAAAAGGGTATCCAAATCTATTGAGGTTTTCTGAGAAACTAATCTGCAAGTGCTTACTGCCCTAGATGTGAGCCTCTAGATGCAAGCCATGAAATATATGATACGAGCCTCTAATGACCCATATGTGAGCTAAGAAATGCAGGTTGTGAGATTTCTCCCTAAATGCGACATAATGCTGACTAGATGCGATTTAGGATACCAGATACAAGCCAGGAAATACAAGATATGATTTTCTGATGTTTCTGTCAGACTTTGTCACTTTCGTAAAATATGTTTTGGAAGTTCATGAAGTTTGTTTGATTGCAGATTGTGTTATGAGGCATTTTTGTGTGTGTAAAACACATGTACTCCAAGGATTGAATTTTGTTTCTTTTTTTGAATGATTTATCTTATTAGTGATCTTTCAGACACAACAAGCAGATTTGTATTTTTAGGGGAGAAAACACATCCTTATGCCCTATTTTATAGATAGAGGATGAAAATCCTTGCTCATTGACTTAGGTACACACTCAAATGCTAATCAGAATATGGTAATCACCAAGCACACAATGGCTCCAGTCATGATGCCATATTAGCTGACTCCAAACACAAGTGAGGGCATGATATGACAAGTGTCTTGGGGAAATTAATTTTTGCCTTGCACAAGGATTATCACCCTTTTGGGGATGAATCAGGTAGTTAGACTACAAAGTTCATTGTTTATGATGGGGCAATCTATTCGAAACCATCTCCCATAGAATTTCACAAGGAAAAATTGAGGCGTATATCCCTATGAGTACTAAAATATGTGTAGTCTCGCAGATAAGATTCAAGTGGCTCCGCTCTACACATACCCAAGAATGTTCAAGGAATGATGTCAAAATTCTGAGAACAAAACTAATTCCGTCTTCCAAGGCTTTAGCCTATGAGGAAGTAATTAGTTATAGTGAGTTGGAAGGGTTGGCAAAAAACCTGTCGTCACTTGGGTCATTCCTGGGAGATTTTTTCCTCAACCGGCATGCCCTCTACTGTTTAATAAGCATACAAAGGATTGGCGAGCGTAGGATTTCTAGATTTCTGATTCTTCAAAAGAAGAAGAGAATAATCTCCTAGTCCATTCCATTTTCTCCTAAAACACTTCAAGCAATGTTCATTCCCTCAAGCTATTTGAGCTCAATTTAAATATTCCTAGATTATGAAAGCATTGCATGTAAAAACAAAGTTTGTTTTGTTCATTTGACCACAGTTCTTAGTGCTTTTCTTTGTTCAATTACTATCCCAAAATGAATTAAGTGATGTGTTTGTTCATTGAGCCACAAAATTTAGTGATTTGAGTTTGTTCATTTACTATCCAAATTAAAATTTAAACAGTGTGTTTGTTTTGCCTTGTTCAGTTACTTCATTTTCCTTTCAAGTTTTAAACCAACTTTTGATGTTCTGATTTTCCTTGAAGGAAAAGAGCATAATAATCTGGTTGGCTTAACAAGTGATTGAAAAATGTCTTAAATTTGGAAATCTTGCAACAAGGTTAGTGGTAAATCAACTTTTTTTTAAAAACCTGCAAACCCACACATTAGCAAAGTCTTCCTCCTTTTCAATAGCAATCTCCAAGTACTAGTTAGGTTGTTCAAAAGATCAAAACCACAACTGATCAAAATGTTAGAGGTTAGGCAATGGAGCATGCAAAATTTTTAACCAGATATGATCCTAGAAATCTAGAATATGATGCAATATACCAGATGCGAGCCTTTGTTACCAGATATGACAGAGTGATGACTAGATGTGAGCCTGTACCAGAAATTTCTAAAATATGGGCTGCGAGCCTATATTCTGCAATGCGATGATTTCTCCTAGATGCATGCCTTGATGACCAAAAATGACCCTGTTCTAGAAACATGGCAAGACAAATTAGAAAAAATGAACTTGAAATGAGGCAAAATCTGAAATCGTGCCCCACGGTGGGTGCCAGAAATGTGTGTGTTAATTAGTGCACCTATTATTTGCAACAAAACACTTCAATAGATCATTATATTAGTGAAAAAACATAAAAATCAAGGGTTTGAAGCTAAACACTAAAATTAATCTATTGCTTCCTATCTAGGAGGAGTTCGAAGAATGTCATAATCATGCCCTCAGATTATGCAAAAACCAGTGACATATACAACCTAAGAATGGAAGATTTGAATAAAAAATAATCTAAATGATTAAGAAACATGCATATTAACCGTAAAAATAAAGATAATAACAATGCATAATATCAAATCTAAGATGCAATATGGATTCACAAGTAATCTAAATAGCATAACAATGCTTTTAACTCTAAAAATTAAGGGCATTTTGAGCTCAAAAACTCATTCTATTTATAGAAGAAATGTGGAGAGAAAGAGAGAGGGGACAAGGCTATTAATGGAGGTGTAATATCCATTAATAAGGTGTAAGAGGCATTAATGCCAAAGGCATTAAGGAGGCATGGGCTTGAGGAATCTCCATTAATGATGCATTAATGAGAGAAATTAAGAGGCATGGTGAGGGTGTAAGTCCAAGCTTGATAAGGTGGACTTTAGAGGGAGTCAAGCTTGAGAAAGTTGACTTTCTCAAGTGGGTTGAATTACTAATCATAAAATTAGGAATGTGACATCATTAGGAATGGGATTAAGATGGGATTAGAATTAGGATTAGGCTTAGCATGGGGGGATAGGTTGGGATGGGTTTAAACCCAGGGTTAAGATGGTTGAGATAGGTTAGGTTAGGGGTTAAAGAGAATATTAATGAAATGAATTATAATTAATATATTCATTCAAAAATAGGGAAATGCATTATTTAAGCTTTTGATTGCTTTAGATAATTAATTAGGACTATAGCCAATTAATTAGATTAATTTACGCTAGAAGACATGCTTTTGCAAATGATTAGATATAATTAGGATTTATTTAATTCCTTTTAAATTAATTACCTTATCCATGTTTTGATTTGAATTGATTGTATTTGATTTGATTGGCTTTGGTGATTAATAAAATTTAGTGATTAAATCACTTAGGAGATTAAATCTGATTTGAATGAATTATGTCAACCAATTGTAGAGTTGTCTGGATATAATTGCGGGTATGATCACACTTAGGGAAAATAGGGTCTATGGTTAGAGCAGACCAAATTAGGGTGGTTACATGAGTGTCCTCCCATGATTCTAGAGAAGTAATGGAAGGAATTCATTTTGGATGCAAAGGAGGAAGCACAAATCAAAGAGGAATACACCACTAAACAATAATAGAAGTTATGCAATAGTATTAAGTAGAATGTAGTTATGCACTAATTAGTGATTTTATATTTATAAAATATAACATATTTCAAACTTTTCATAGATTGTAGGACACATCAAAGGCTACAAAGGCCAGACTAGAAAAGCATGGCCAAAACAAACTTGGCTCTGGTGGTTATCTGAAACTTCAAGCATGAATTTTAAGTAGCAGTAAATGAAATTTTGAATCAGTTTTTTATAAATTGCATACAATTTTGTTTAATCAAATAATACCTACAAAATTGACGATATTAAGCCAAAAATGTAGGGCTCAGAATTTAATGTAGCACCCACAGAAGAAGACAAAAAATTACCTTCAAGAAAGGCTATAAAGTAGTGGATGAAAACCTACACCAAGTTTATTGTGGCCAAACCCAACATTCTGTTGCATCGGTTCACACATAGATAATTAGGCCAAATAAAAAATATTTCAAATTGGATACTTGCGAAATAATCTATTTGATGTTAATTTAGAACATAAATTGACTATTTTTTATTTAAAAAGAAAGCAATGATAACAATGCACACAACATTGTAATGCAACCTTCTAATCCTAGCATAGAACCTGCACATGACGAGGACCATGATGTGCATCACAGTGATGGAGGTATTAATTTTCTATTGAAAATTAATTATGTAATTATTAATACAATTTAACATCTTAAATTGAAATTGGTGTAACCTTTTTTGTGTATATTTTAGAGCATGCAAAATGTCACAGTGATCGAGTGGAGGATGATCTGAGTGTTCACTATGTTGACTTTGGGGTTGAACAAAATGTTATTGAGGATGATGTGGCACTGTCAGGTAAAGAAAATATCTGTTATGTTCTTTTAAATTTTTTTGATCGGTTGTTATGTTCTTTTAACCCATGTAATTGTTATTGCAATGATCCCCCTTTGGTGCACCAGCCTCCTCATCCTACATAGAGGAGGCATTTATTGAGATAAAAAGAATAAGAGGAGGGAAATGACTAAGATATTGATGCTCCACTTAGCCGTTACCTTCAAAAAACTGAAGAAAAAACCAAAAAACAAATTATTGTAATAAACCTTTTTGATAATGAAAGGACATTGTCTTAATGAATGTAATTTTGTGCTAGTAAATGTTGATGAATGATGTGTTAATGAATGTCCAATTGTTAATGAAGTTTATGTGTTATTGAATGTTATGTGATTATAATTATTGAATGTTCTATTTCATAAATGAATGAATGCTAGATGTTAATGGGAAATTTAGAGTGATGTTAGGGGGGGGTAGGGCCAAGTGAGCTTCCAGCTTCACATGGTTGGCCTTGTTAAGTAGATAATATTAAAATATTCTCAAAACCAAGTGAAGCCCAAACTAAACCAATGTAGATTCAATGGTCAAACACACCTACTAGTCCTATTCCACATGGATCAGTATCAGTTCTTAGGTACACACACTTCACTAGATCAAACCCGAATGCAACCATTAAATTAACTATACCCATATCGATTCATTTACATTGGTTAAGGATGTTGTCAACTTGACAACATAGTTTTAAACTTGAAAACTATTTGCTAATTCCTTCAAATGACCCCAAAACCCTTACATTTATCAATTATAGGCCTTATTAGCCAACTTGGGCAGCATGAGACTGACCGATACAAAAATAAACTAAAATGGCTCTATTGGCCATGAAAACATTTTAAAATGACCTTATTGGTCTTATTACAAACAAAAGTGACCTTAATTTTTCTTATTCATCCTCAAACCTCTTTAGGCCCATAAGTGATTCCATCCTTGTCTTGATGCTACTACATCAAATTCTTGCATCTACTTCTTGCACACACAACCTGTGGATCACATCCACTACATTTGGTCTTTTCATTTTCCCAAACAACATTTAACAACATTATGGAATTCTATCTTTCACATTGTGTTTATTGTCAATATGCAAATTTATGATTGCCCCTGTCCTATTTAAGGTTTTCCTAAATCAGATTTAGGGATGATTTCGATCCACCTTCTTTGTTTGGATCCATGGTGTCCCTAGATGTCTTAATAGGTGCTCCTGCACCAAAAGTAAGGTCAATGATTGTCTACATGCACATTGTAAGGGCTTAAAGCCTTGAAGAATTCAAATCAAAACAACTAGGAAACACCAAATTTTCTAACGTGTCTCAGCTATTTTAATTAGAAGTCTTCATGTCTTTAAGCTGCAACAGTTCAAGGAGGGGAAAAAATTGTCTATATCAAAGGGTTAGGCATGCCTTTGATATAGAGACAGTTAAAGTTGAAGATAAAGACATGCTCAAATTATCTTATTGTTGATGATGTTGAAGATGAGGTTGGAGAACGTAGCTGTGAAGAAATAAAAGCAAATAAAAATAAAAGGCATTCATCCTTGATAGAGTTGACTATCCTCATTTGTATATTTCTATATAGTATTCATTCTATCCATTGTGAATGACATCAAACCTTTTTTATTTTTTCTTTGACATCAAACATGTGTTCCTTTGCTCTGAAAGATATTCTACCAGCGTGCATTTGGTGGTCAAAGTCTATATTTCAGAAAAGGTTTGTTTGGTGTTTTATTCAACATGTTTAATTGTAGATAACCTACATGGTTTTTCTTATTGCCTTAATTATTCATTTATGGAAGATTTTCATGCATTTCTATTTTATATTAATTGTATTATATGAAATGGATCTTGATATAGGTAGATAAGCATATCATTGTGCCTGTTCTGCAGACATAATTGGCCTTGGTTTATTACACACACTTTATGGGATGTCAATGAAGCATAACACTCAGTTCTTTGTGGAATACTTTGCACTGGATCTTATCATGGATGATGATGGTAAGAGTTGTATTGATGTTACAATTGAAGGTCAATGTACTTTTCCACATTGATAAATGATTTAAATGTGTGTATGCCTTATATTTTCCTTATCTTACAGGTAAATCATTTGCATCCATTTATTGAACAAGATAGTCATGTCAAAAGGTGGACAATGACATTTCTTGAAAGAGTTATGATATATGTGGCAGGTATGCATCTTCATTTATAAGAAATAATTTCTCAATGATATTGATCAAAACATATTTTTGAACAAGTTCACTTCCATATGCATACTTTTCTTTTTCTTTTGTCTAAATAAGATACATATATGAAAATATTTTGGTAGGTGTCATTGGATATAAACACCGTTTGAAACTAGATGGAGCTATTCGTAAACAATAAGTAAACAATAAGTTTTTATGTATTCAGGTTTAACTTACTATCTAAATCTGAAAGTGTTCTTATGACCTGTGATAGTATGGAATCTTGATAATATTTGCTCATGTCTGCATTAGTGGCCCAATTTATGTATGTTTAAGTACATTAAAAAAATCTACTACTCCCCTAACTAAGAGTAATATTACAACACAGTTCTTAGATCATAACTATATATGTTTAAACATGTTGTATATGTCTTTGTGCACATTTTCTGGTTAAACAATTCCTATGATAATTGGTTCAACAAAGTTTCATACAATCTACATATCTATTCTAAGTGACAAGTTCCACAGTAATGATGTTAATAAAATTAATTATTGGAAACATTATTGATTATTTCCTGTTGAAGTTGGCACCTGAGAAATCCTTCATAAACGTAGGCCATGATACTAGCCAGATAAATAATTCTTGTTTAGCATCTCTTCTTTTTTGGATGAATCCGCCAGTATATGTAAATACATAATTTTAAATCAATGTTGATGCCTTTGGGGAAGCATACATGTTAGCTATGCTACCCTATTTTGGCATCTTAGTTGAAGGATGACCATATTTGGCCTCTTGTAATGTTGTCAATGAAACATTGAACAATAAAAACAAAGTAAAACTTGACATACACATTTCCAGTACTTATGTTATGAATTCTTCTTGATCTTGTATGTAGTAGATGCTATATTTATTATTAATAGATGAATTTTGCAGGTATTGGGTATCTACATGAAGGCATTATAAAAGATGTTATGCATCAAAACATCTCAACCAAGAAGATTCTTCTTGACCAACACATGAATCCTCTTCTTTCAGATTATGGGCTACACAAGCTTTTAATAGACGTCAAGTATACTCAATCCTCAAAGATTCTGTAGGAATGATATGTTTGGCTCCATATTAAACTACGATGGGTCATTTTACATAGAAGAGTGATGTGTATGCTTTTTGAATCATACTCTTGCATCTTATAGCAGTTCTTACCGACGCCATCACAAATCAAAATGTTGATGCAGAGAAGGCGATGGAAGAACAAGTAGAGATGAAGTATCAACACAAACTAGTTGAGAAGATCAGCCAAGAAGTGGAAGAGAACAAGGTAAATCTCTTTGAACTAGAAAGTGAATTAGAACCTATGATTGTTGAAGCTGTTACCTTAGTTAAGAAATTGTGCACACTAGAAAATTTCACAAAAGAAAATAGTGAAAAGCTGTCACAACTAGATTCAGATCTAACAGCAAGTGCACTAAGTTTAACATCTGATGCAAACACAATAAAGATGCATCATGGAAAGATCACAGAGGTAAAAAGATTGAGAAAATAAATATGAGATGCAGAGACACAATTCCAAAATGAGGTTACAGAGCTACAAGCTCACATATTGCCAAACCTCACCACTCTGCAACAACATATCACAGATGCATGAAATCTGATCTCAACCCCATAAATGTCTGTGGTAGACAACATATATGACGTGCATGTGAGGATATCACTTGAGCATATGGCTCTTGAGAATTTAAAGGAGAAATGGGAGAAAATGATGGAGAAAATCAAAGCCTCACACTCTCACATTTTTGAAAAGTTGTAAGTACCTTTGCCCTCATTATCAAAAA
>MU228201.1:313719-324044 GCA_018584345.1 Thuja plicata | reverse complement strand
ATATATATATATATATATATATATATATATATATATATATAAATTAAAAAATAAATATACATATGAATTAAAAACAAAAAATTAACATATATATATAAATTAAAATTAATACTAAATATATTAATTAGTAACTAATATTAAATATAAAATAGAATTTGATTAAAAAATAATTTTTTTAAAAAACAAAACAAATTTTTTAAAACCAAAATAATATTAAACATGTTTGGGGGGGCCCACATGGCACACCCCCCTGCGCATACAGTGTGTGTGGTGGAGGGCCCCATGCGGTACCTCCCCTGCGCATAAAGCGCTACCCCATGGGGACATGTGGGGTCTGTCTCCCACCTGTTGTATGGCAGGTCGTGTGACAACCCACCTTCCCCTTTGGAGGGTGGCACTAGCCACGGGGTTGGTGGGGATGGGGTCCCACCTTCCCCCATTTAAAATATATATATATTTTTAAAACATTTTTAGATTTTTAAAACTGCGGTTTCACTTTTTTTTAATAAAGAAATTTATTTTATTTACCATTTTTTTTAAATTCCGAAAATGAAAAATTGTAAAAAGGTAAGAGTTTTTTTGTCTTTTCCTAATTTTTCCTTTTTTGGATAATTTATTTCTTTTCTCACCAGTCTGTATTTTTTTCCAGAGAGTACATTTTTTTTAACCAATTTAATTTTTTTAAAGGGATTTTCAAAGGAAAGAACTATTTATTTTTTCCCTATAGTGTAAACTATAGAACAGATTAACTTTTTGATTTCTAGGAGATCTAGAAGGAATTTCTTCATGAAATTTTGACAGCATAACGACACTATGCTAAGTAATATTAAAACATGAAAATAATAGATCTAGGATTTTATAAACACCCAAAAACCTAGAAATACTTTTAAACCATATAGAAGGAAAAATAGCAAACATTCATCCATCTAACCATTGAAAACTCCAGATTTTTCGTAAAATAGAAATCAATATATAGAGAAACAAAACCTACCTAGAATCCAATGTAAGAACCGAAGAAATGTGCCTTTGAAGAAGATAGGAAACCCAAAAACCTCTAATCCCGATTAAATCACAGATCTGACATCCACGAAGAACCAAGCAAATGCAAGCAAGAAATCACATGAATCTCCCAAAACAAAAAGCAACCACAACAATCCTCAATCCTTCAAAAATCTCAAATCACCAAGAGCTTTCCAAAATGCAAAACCTATTATCTAGAAAATGAGAGGAGAATTCTCCTAAAGAGAATCAACTTCCCCTAATTGTGCAAACCCTCATGACAACTCCCCATTCAATCCCTAAAATAGCTCTACTTGAAATTGAAAGTAAATCCAAATTAAATAAATAAAATATTCTTTATTGCCATAACTCAAATTTGACTCCTAATATCTAGTTGAGATATTTGAATTTGAAAATACTTTTTCAACACATTCATGCACATGTAATTAATAAAATATTAAATTAAATAGATTAAATATTTATGTCACAGTAAAACATGCAACCAAATATTTAATTATTTAATTAATCATAAAAGCATACATATATATTAATTTTCAATTAAATACTTAATTAAATCAAAATATTCAAATATTTGAATTTAATTAATTATCTAAAATAAACATAGGATATAATTAAATATTTAATTCAACTATAATCCAATAAATCATAAAACATGGAAAATCACTCAAAATCCAATAAATCACCTGAAAGAAATCACATGCAAAACAAACATACTCAGGGGAAAGGATATTCGAATTCCTGTCAACTAGACAAATCTGGATAGGGTAGTCAAACTAAAACTCATCCAACATTGGGATGATTAGGCTTAGGTTAGGGTTTCAGATCTATATGTTACCTCCCCTCTTTACCATTGAGATGAATATTTATGGGCACGCTTACTACTGCCAATTCAGGGAAGATGATGCCCTGTACCTCCAATCCTGTCATCGAAAGAACACGCATGTACATGTAACACAATATCGCAAACAATGATAGGGATCGGTCAAACATGTGGATCTCGCTGAGGCAAGTAACTACATCTCCGTCCTCTACCACAACAACATGAAAATATATACAATAAACATGATAACCATACACATGTAAGTATAGGGTAAGTACATCATAATCAGAATATAAATCATCACATCATGATAATATCCATAACATCATAATCCAGAATCACCTTCAAATGAAAGAATAATAGCTCTAATGAAAAGTAGCCTAAAAGAATTTGGCCAATCAACTGAAACCACTACCAAAAGTAGTACAACATCATAAACTAAAAGAAAAATATGGGTGGGTATTACATCCACCCCCCTAGGATTAGGCTTACTACTAGAAGCTCATAAACAAGTAGGGATATAAACCCCATAATCTAACTGCATCCTCCCAAGTCATTGAAGACTCATCATTTGGGTCCCAATTGACCCTTACTTGCTCTATGGTGTGATCCCTGAGGTTCACACCCCGCTGCTCTAGAATACATATTGGCTCCAAATCCAATTGTGGGTCCTTGACTTGTAATGCATTCCAATCAAGTACATGCATAATTTCAGGTATATATCTCCTAAGAACTGAAACATGAAAAACATCATGGATGCGTGATAGGCTAGGTGGAAAAGCAAGTCGATAAGCAACTGGTCCTATCCTCTCTAGGATCTCAAATGGTCCCACAAAGCGAGGTGCCAACTTCGAACCCTTTCCATAATGGATTGGACTCTTCAGTGGTTGCACTCTCAGGAACACTCTATCTCCAACTACGAACTGCCTATCCACCTTGTGAGCATCTACATACTTCTTTTGTCTATCCTGTGCAGTCACTAAATGCTCATGAATCTGCACTACTTGCTACTCCATGTAACAAAGCATCTCAGGACCAAGAAGAATACGGTCCTCCAATCTATCCCAGCTTAAAGGCATACAACAAGGATGTCCATACAACGTCTAAAAAGGTGTCATGCCAATAGAACTATGATATCAATTATTGTATGCAAACTCCACTAGGTACAAGTAGTCCTCACAGTGAGTCTATCTATCCATCACATACATCCTCAACATGTCCTCAAGAACCTAGTTCACCTGCTCCATCTGTCCATCAGTTTTAGGATGATACGCTGAACTAAAATTTAGTTGAGCACCAAGATCGTGGTGTAAAGATGTCCAAAAGGCTGAGGTAAAAACATGATCTCGATCCGATATAATATGGAGAGGAATGTTATGAATTCTCATGATATCCTACATGAAGACTCAGGCTATAGGAGCTGCTGTATATGATGATCTCATAGGTGAGAAATAAGCCACCTTGGTTAACTGGTCAATGGTCACCATGATAGCATCGTGTTTATGATGATTCATAGGTAATCCAACTATGAAATCCATATAAATAATGTCCCACTTCAAAGATGGAATGAGATTAGACTGAAGAAGCCCTGTTGGATGTTGATGATCCACCTTGACCCTCTGACGCTCTAAAAATCTAGCCACAAAGTCTGCAATATCCCTCTTCATACCAGCCTATTGATAGTGCTGACAAAGATCTGCGTGCATCTTCTTGACACCTGGATGTGCCAAATAGGGTGCACAATGAGCCTCAAATAACACTACTGTACACAAATCATCCAATGGTGGTACATAGATTCAGCTCATATGACACAATAAACCATCCATAGCCAAAACATAATCAGAGAATCTTCCCTCCAATGGTCTCCCTAATTCTATCTCCGCCTTCACCTCTTGATACAAGGTATCTCTAGGAAGTGACTGGAGAATCCTACTCCTCAAGTCCACACTAAGAGTCAATGCTAGAATGGCTTGTCACTTGTGACTCAATGCATCTGCAACTACATTTTCCTTACCCTGAATATACTTTATCTCAAAGTCATATTCACAAAGGAACTCCATCCACCTTCTCTGTCTAGCATTAAGATTAGGCTGAGTAAAGATGTATTGAAGGCTACGGTGATCGCTATAAAGCTCAAACTGATATCCCAATAGAAAGTGTCTCCACCATACCAATGCATGGACAACCACAACTAACTCCATATCATGAGTAGGGTAGTTAAGATCATGATCCTTGAGTTTGTGAGACTCATAGGCAATCACTCACCCATCCTACATAAGGACTACTCCAATCCCCTCTAATGATGCATCAACACACACTACAAAATCTCCCACTAGATCAGGCACAACTAGGATAGGTGCACTAGTCAAACACATCTTGAGACTCTAAAAATCCTCCTCACACTTCTCTGTCCATACAAACTTCTTCCCTTTCCACCAAAGAGAAGTAATAGGATGTGCCACCCTAGATAAGTTCTTCATGAACCTACGGTAGTAACCCGCAAGACCCATGAAGCTACATACCTTAGACACATTTGTGGGTGTTGGCCACTCCAAAATAGCCTAAATCTTCAAAGGATCTACTAAGATACCTTCTCCAGAGATAACATGACCAAGATATTGTACCTTTGTGTGAAAGAAATCATACTTAGCCAGATTGGCATAAAGCTGATTCTTCCTAAGGCACTGCAAAACCTGCCGAAGATGCTCTTCATGCTCCTCCATGGGTCTAGAATAAATTAGTATATCATCTAGGAAGACGAGCACAAAGTGATCGAGGTACTCTCAAAATACTCCATTCATCAAACACATGAACACCGATGGAGCATTCATCAACCCAAAAGGAACCACTGTGAAATCGCAGTGTCCATAGCGTGTACAGAATGTTGTATTATGGATATCTACATCCTCAATCCACAAATGGTGGTATCTTGACTTAAGATCAATTTTAGAGAACACCTTGGCTCCCTTGATCTGATCAAATAACTCATCTATGCGTGGCAATGGATACCTATTTTTTACTGTTACCTTGTTCAACTGTCTATCGTCGGTACACAAGCATAATGATCCATCCTTCTTCTTGTCAAAGAGAATAGGTGATCCCCAAGGAGAAACATTAGGGTGGATGCTCCCCTTTGCCAAAAACTCTTCTAATTGTAGTTTCAGCTCACTCAACTCATGAGTAGCCATCCGATATGGTGCTCTAGATATAGGCTCTTCTCCTGGCACAAGCTCTATGCGGAAGTCTATGTCATGCTTCGGTGGCATACCTGGGATCTCACTAGGGAATACATCAATGAACTCCTATAATATAGGATGATCCAATGTCTTAACTTTGCTCTCCATACCATCTATCTCATACATAGATACTGCATACATCTGACAACCCTTTTGCATACATCACTTTAGTTGCATAGCGGATATCATGCGAAGGGATATGGGTCAAAGAATCCCCACAATGCGACACTCCTTCCCATCATCATCCTTGAAAAGGATGGTCTTCTATCTACAATAAATATTAGCTCCATGAGATCCCAACCAATCTATTCCTAAGACATCCCCATATGATCCCAAAGGAATCACACGAAGGTCAACTAAGGTAATGAACTTCCCTAGGTTCAGCTCAAAACTACAAACCAAGGAATCTGTAGCTACCTTAGCCCCTGAGGTGAGTTCCACTTGCCAACCTAACACTTTCATTGTAGCCACTAGCCCACAATGCTCAACAAGGAAAGGTGATATAAAAGAGTTGGTCACTCCTAAATCAAACAATATAAAAATAGAGGTACCATGAATAGTACCTGAAGTCTCAATGACTGTGCCCTGATGCTCTACTTGTCTCTAATCTAGAGCTATAAACACTCTGTGTGAACCCCCTCCTACAGTAGGCTCCGAGGTTGCTGGCCTCTATATAGAATAATGTAGTGCTCTTTGTGGACAATTCACCACAATGTGGCCAAACTGACCACAGGTGAAAAATCCTATGCCTCTGAAATTGCCTCTACCATTGGAGGGCACACTAGACTATTGGACACTCCCTCTGCTCACACTAGGCTATGCGCTCTGAGCTGGATGGTTGGACTGATTACGCCTATGGCGTTGTCCACTCCTGATTTTCTTACCACTCTGGGTAGGAGGTGAAACCTTCTGATGTTGTTGTTGCTGGTTCTGGCTCTGGTTTTGATTACCTATGTAATAATTGGATGGATTCTTAAAGTTCCCAGTGCCTTGCGAGTGGTTACCTCTATAGCCTGCTCCAGAAGCTCCACTAGACTGGCCACCTTGATGACATCCATGGCCTGCTTCCAAATTAGCCTCTCCTAGAGTGGCTTTAATAACCATAGCTCACAGGTCCATAGGCTCAAAGAGCTTCACATCCCCTACAATGCAGGCACTAAGCCCTCGCACAAAGTGTTGTACCATCAGTGTCAAGTCCTGGCTCTATCTAGCGTACTAGTTGAGCTCATAAAAATGACACTTGTACTGCTCTACTATCAATGTCAATTGTCTAAGATTATGAAACTCGTCGGCCCTCTACTACCTCCACTGATCAGATAGGAACCTCTCCCTAAAATTCTTGAGAAAGAGTTCACAAGTAATAGTGTCCATATAGAGACCTAGCTTCTCTTCCTCAATCTTCCACCAGATAGCCACAAAATGTGCCTGTTGTATCACGGCGTATCTCGCTTTAGTATTACTACTAAAGGGGTGCATCGTGAAGACTCTATCCAAAGCTATCAACCAAGTCTCTGCCTCTAAACTAGATTCTTGTCCATTGAAAAAGATAGCCTTCCCTCTCGTCAGGTCTCTCATGTGGTTGGTTGCCACCACTGCAGGGTCCACTGTAACTGTCCTCCCACGAGGGCTCCTAGATCTTTCCCTCTGCATCTCCTCTCTTTGAGAGTGGTGGGATGCATCCTATTCCACCCTAGCTCTCTTAGGAAGGTGATATAGGATAGCGTGAAGAATCTGCCTAGTATCCAAACCCCCAAACCCATCCCAATTCTCTCTCCTCTATTCATCCCTGTCCTGATGTTGACCGCTCTCCTGCTTGACACTCATGGAGGAGCTAGCCTGCCTACCTCCCCCACGGGCACCAGACCTACCTCTACCATGGCCTCTAGCTACTCTTGTTTTAGGTATGATTCCTGAAACAAATAGAGATAAATACAAATATCACCACATAGCTTGAATCATAAACTAAAGAATGAATAAACCATAAAGCAATAATTTAAAAACAATAAATGTTGTATGTCTGTGTTTTAGTTTTAAGTTCAAGCTAAACACAACCTAATGAGTGTAAAATTCCCAAAGTTTCTAGTGTAGAAACTAGGGCTCTGATACCAAATGTAACGCCCCGCTAGGGAACCCAAGAGAGATTAACCTAGAACATGATACTATGTGTGCTGAATAATTTTTTTTTAAAGTTAACATAAAGAGACATACATTAATGCAGAAGCAATAACCATTTATACACATGTCTTACACTCACATAGATTACACGACTCAAGGGTTCCATGATGTTGAATTAATTAAAGCAAAACACAACTAACAATATAACAAAAGATTCCATCTGATTAAGTATAACAATTACAACTTACATAGCCATAATTACAATCCTCATGGATAACCATCAAACCACCATAAACTCACGTCCACTGCACATGTCGCAGGGTATGTGGTAATCACTCTAATCTACTTAATATACAATATCCAGACTAGGTATCACATGTGATACTCTAATACAAGATTTACAATAATAAAATTACATAATAAATGATGAAGGAACATAAAGAGCTTATCTGCAAAGAACCATCAAGCACCTGGTACAAGGATGTCAAATCTCAATGGGTAAAGAATCACTACCACCCGTCCATGTGGAACCACAAAGGTCCACCCCACCATGCTGAGGAGATAACAACAAACCCCAATCGGATATCCAAACCAATAAGGAATAACCACTAAGCAAGGGATCCTGATAGATCTCTAATCCAGGTGTATCATAACTCATAAATATAAGACTCACTAATCTAGAGAAAACTGACATACCTAGGAAATCTAGACTGTGTAAAGGAAGGTGTCATCATGTACATCTAACCCTTAAGTTTTTTCCTAGCAATCCCAATGGATTTCGGCACTTAAGTGACCATACACGGATCCAATGGCCTCTCGAACTGACAAGGCCACTAACTATGCCAGGTACCCCTCGAGGCAACTAACATCTTCTCATCACCATTTTAGCCTATACTAACACTCAAGCATGGGTGAGGACACATCTTATTAATTCATTTTAATATCTCTCAATATGTCTTTAGTTATCACTTATTAAGTAAACTCCACAATAAGCAATCTAGTAGTCACTTACGGACATAGAACTTATTGCAAGCCACCCCCTACTACACATCTAGGTAACCTACCATAGGCCCACAGATCCTAACAGATCTAGCATAGGTTGCAACCCACAAGTATACCCCAAATCCAGTATCCATACACCAGGAATGGTCACATATAGGTACACAATCAAATAACAATAACGAAAGGGTCACATGGTCAGTTTTGGGTAATAACAGATAACACACACGCCATATAATAACAGGAATGCTAAACACCCCCTGGGCCTCTATATACATCTTAGGTCATCTAATGCCCCCAAAATAGCACATATACGCAAAAGGAAACCATAAAGATGCATAGAACAAAAATGTCCTAAAGGACTGAAAAATGAACATAAATAGATAACATTTACATCTAATTAAATCACCCATAAGCATCCGATAAACCCACTTATCCATCTACGTTTATGATTCAATCTAAAATAATTAATGTCATTGAAATTAAATCCATTCAAAAACTACCCCTAGCGTTTTAAATGATCCAATTAAAATAACCATTAAATTAATTAAATTAATTTAACCAAACCTAATATCTCTAAATTAACCAAGGATTCACTAATTTAAAATCCATATTATTTCCCCTTAATTAGACAATGCATAATGATTAAATTTAATAATAACCATATTAATAGGAATCAATCTTAAATGTTCTACTTTAAAATTAATTATAACCTATTAATTAACATTGTTAATAACCATAATATATATATATATATATATATTAAAAAACAAATATACATATGAATTAAAAACTAAAAATTAATACTCAATATATTAATTAGTAACTAATATTAAATATAAAATAGAATTTAATTAAAAAAAAAATTGTTTTTAAAAACAAAACAAAATTTTTAGAACAAAAATAATATTAAACATGTTTGGCAGGCCCACGCGGCACACTCCACTCTGCGCATACAACACGTGTGGTGGAGGGCCCCACACGGTACCTCCCCTGCGCATAAAGCGCTGTCCCATGGGGACAGGTGGGGTCTATCTCCCACGTGTCGTATGGAAGGTGGTGTGACAACCCACCTTCCCCTTTGGAGGGTGGCGCTAGCCACGAGGTTGGTTGGGATGGGGTCCCACCTTCCCCCATTTAAAATATTTTTTTTTAAAAACCTTTTTAGATTTTTAAAACTGCGATTTGACTTTTTTTTTAATAAAAAAATTTATTTTATTTACCATTTTTTTTTTAATTCTGAAAACGGAAAATTGTAAAAAGGTTTTTGTCTTTTCCTAATTTTTCCTTTTGTGGGTAATTTATTTCTTTTCTCACCAGTTTGTATTATTTTCTAGAGAGTACATTTTTTTTTAACCAATTTAATTTTTTTAAAGGGATTTTCAAAGGAAGGAATTATTTATTTCCCCCCTATAGTGTAAACTATAGAACAGATTAATTTTTCAATTTCTAGGAGATCTAGAAGGAATTTCTTCACAAAATTTTGACAGCATAACAACACTATGCTAAGTAATATTATAACATGAAAATAATAGATCTAGGGTTTTATAAACACCCAAAAACCTAGAAATACTTTTAAACCATATAGAAGAAAAAATACCAAACATGCATCCATCTAACTATTGAAAACGCCAGATTTTTATAAAATTGAAATCAATATATGGAGAAAAAAACCTACCTAGAATCCAATTCAAGAACTGAAGAAATGTGCCTTTGAGGAAGATAGGAAACCCAGAAACCTCTAATTCTGATTAGATCACAGATCTGAGATCCACAAAGAGCCAAGCAAATGCAAGCAAGAAATCACACGAATCTCCCAAAACAAAAAGCAACCACAACAATCCTCAATCCTTCAAAAGTCTCAAATCACCAAGAGCTCTCCAAAATGCAAAACCTGTTATCTGGAAAATGAGAGGAGAATTCTCCTAAAGAGAATAAACTTCCCCTAATTGTGCAAACCCTCATGACAACTCCCCATTCAATCTCTAAAATAAATCAACTTGAAATTGAAAGAAAATCCAAATTAAATAAATAAAATATTCTTTATTGCCACAACTCAACTTTGACTCCTAATATCTAGTTGAGATATTTGAATTTGAAAATACTTTTTCAACACATTCATGCACATGTAATTA
>MU228201.1:274080-297284 GCA_018584345.1 Thuja plicata | reverse complement strand
CTTGACAACAAGATTTGTCTTAATCTTTAGTTTGGATTCCTCATAGGTACCAAATCTCAATTTCTTGTTGTCTATGGGTTCATTTAACAATGCCTTGATGCATTCATTTGCTAATCCTATTTTGATTCCATAATCCAACTTTGAAAGCCATGATTTCCTTGGAACTATTGCTTGTATGTAAGTGAAATCTGTATCCACCATAAAACATATCTCTTCTCAGTGTTCCTCTATCAGATTCTTAGGAATTCTAGTTCTTGCTTGTAGCATTTCCTTAATGGTTTTGAAATATTCATGCATTACATTGTCAAAATCTTTACCAAGTGATTCTATGAATTCACTGTTCTGAATGGTAATGGGTCTACTTGTGTCCCATGCAACTTTTCCTATGGAAGGAAAGTATTCTTTAAAATAAAAGAATATACACATTATGAGGGAACCAAAATTACATGTGTTTGTCCTTGAAGACCTTATTGTGCACATGTTCTCCTCAAATTGATGTAATAGGATCTCTACAAGATCCATCTTCTTCCCCTATTTGATAATCTTGTATGTTGTGCTCATAGTAGTACTAGATATGTTGTTCATTCTACTTGCTTGGAAGATTTTGTATCCAACGACACATGCTCCAAACTTCAGCTCTGCATCGGTAATGGTGTTTACTTTTAGCGCCCTTTTGTCTGATTTTGCACCGGTTAGTCTTTCAACTTCTACTAGAGATGGATGTTTGTGAGCCTATGGCTTATCGGTTATAGGATAACCAGTAACCGCATGTATAACATCCTTTGTTATAGCTTTTGGCTTGTTTAGCCATAGAGTATTGTCGTGAACTCTGCTAAGAACAATTTTAATCCATTCTATCTTGAAAACCCTAGGAAAATGCAGTGCATTTGTGAGTCCCTTTACTTCCAAGTGTTTATGCTCTTCTTTGATCTTTCCAACATCATCACAAAGTGCCACATAGGCATTCTCAAGGTCTAGATCTCCTATCTCTAAGATCTTGTAGTGAATGTAGGACCTTACGTCCTCTACTAGCAAAACCTTAGGTGGGATTCAGGAGAATGCTTCAGAAACGTCTAGTTGAGAATCTATTTTAGGGTGTAATTTATACTTAGGTTCAACACATGCTCCTCTATTGACAAATCTAAAGGGTTTCTTCTTGTCATCCTTAATTTTCTCTACCCTAGAGGTCGATGCCATCGTATTTGCAATTTAGGGATTTTCCAAAAATAAAGACAGTGCTATCGATGAGTGTATTAACTTACTGATTCTCTGTGATTGCCTGTGAATCTAAATTCTTCGTGTTTGACTTCTGATGGGTTTCTTTCCAATATTCTCTCAAATTTCTCTGGTCTTCTCTGCTCTGCTTGAAAATTACGGGTGCAAAAATGAGCTTACCCATCGGGCTTTTATACCTTTTTGTGCCCTAAGTTGTCATAAATTCTTACCAACTCATCAGTTCATGAAGACTGTTCTTGTCGGTAAAGACATTCATAATACCATTGGTATCTATGCAAAGTGTCAGGGTTGCTAGCAGTTTTGGAGACTTCACCGATGATTATCACTGAGGTTGCGAAGACAATTTTTGTTGATTTAATATTCACCAATATCCGTCGGTTTACACTTAGCTTGTGTAATGACCGATACATTCCAGTAAGTAATGCTAAATTTTTCTGTGTGTGTTCACTGATGCATATTGTGCCCAATAATCGATGGTTTCTTTTTAATAGATTAACAAGTAACAATATATTGCATCTTTATTCATGCCTATATTACAATATGAACTATGTATAATGGAACTGATGCATATTAAAAATTGTCATTATGTTGTTCCATACTTACTTGTGCAATCTAGTTAGATTTAGTGATGTCACTGGATCCAATGGATGGGGTGTCACCATTTGTGTTGCTTGTTCCAACACCTTCAGTGTTTGTGGCTTTTACCCACATCTTGTTTCTCATTCTTTTGATGTCATCAATGGTATTTCCATTGGTATGTGTACTCGTGTCTGTCAGTCTGCCTTTGCAATATTTTATCACATGTCCAACCTTATGACAATGTAGACATGCCATACCTGGATTGGACCATCCTCTTGACCTTCTGGTCCACTTTCTCATATAGTTGGCAGCATTATGACCATAACTTCCACATGTGCAATTTACCCATGTGTTATACTCCTAAACATATGAGTTACCTACTCTTGCTGGTTTGTAGCTTTTATCATTCTCCTTTGGAGTCCATGCCTTGTTATTCTTTTTCTAGCATTCCTTATGTGTATTCCAATTCATCTTGCATGTAGGATAGTACTTGTCCATATAGGTTTTTCTCTTTGGATTTATCACTTTAGATCTGCACTCATGTGCCTTGTGTCCTTTCTTTTGACATTTATAACAATTACCAATAAAAGTAGATTGCATGATAATTTCTTGGATCTTGGGGTTGTGAAAGCATTACTCTGATCTAGTTGATTTGAGGATTCACCATTCTCATTGTACCCTAATCCTGTGTAGTTGTTGACTCTTCTTTGTCCATCAAGAAAATCATCCATCCTTCTGTTGCTATCCTCAGCCTTTTTGATCAATTCATTGTGTTGATTCTGGACTTTGATTTCATGCTTCAATTTCTCATTCTCTTCTCTTAGCTCACCTATGATATGTATTCTTTCAATGAGTTATGTATTTAATCTATTTGCTTCTTGACTCATAAGAATAATCTGGTTGGTAACCTCATGGTGATGCTCAGTGAGTCTTAGAATTTATGATTCTTTCTATTGCAGTTTCTCTATAATTTCCTCCTATCATCAATGGCTAGTGTTCTTTCATTTTCAGCTTTTCTTGCATCATTCATTACATCAGTCATTTTTACCATTTGAGTTTCTTGACCAATTTGCAGCATCTTGATTTGATCTGTCAGATGTAGATTGATCTCCTGCATACTTGTAATTTCTTCAACTGATGCATCTAAAGCTTTTCTCAATGATGATTATGCTATTTCAAAGTACTCTTGTATTTCCATTTCTTTGTAGTCTTTCTCATTCAGCCTGGTTGCCATAATCTTTCTTTCATCAAGAATTTGTCTTAGCTTTATTTTTGCCTCCTTATACTGCTCATAGTTTATTTGCATTTGTAACTGCTCATTCTCAATAGTCATGTCCAGTCTGAACTTGTCCATTGCTCTGATCTTTTCTCTCAAGTCTGTAAGATTTTCAAGAGAGAGACTTAGCTCTGATACCAATTGTTAGAATTATATTGGAATGATGTACTAAGAGGGGAGGGGTGAATCAGTACCTCTAAAACTTTTCTTGGTTAGCCCATTAACCCTTAATCACCAGTTTGTAAATTATCTTATATAACTGTTCATATTTCTTTATGCATATGCAATCATATCATAAATTTTTTAGTATGTAACCATAACAGAAACATTCATGAAAATAGATAACACATAACACAAGATATGATATTGCAGAAAACTCCTGTTAGGAAGTAAAAACTGCGGTGGGGATTGTTACCCACAAGACTTCACTATCTGCAGATAAGAAGGGGCCGATTAAGGCTTACAATTGGTCACTTCTAATGACCTACCCTATTAGGAGTATTATAGTGGAGACCTATTAAGATCTACTTCATTTGAAGCTTTAGCAACACAGTTAAGTGTACACTCTGTTAAGAGATTTGTAAAGAACGGTTAAGTTCACCTTCTACAAAAGGATTTTAGATGTGATACACTTGTTAGAATGCAACTACATAAGTCTTTGATCTAATGATGAATGCAATCTTTAATTGCTAATAACAGATCCTATAAAGCTTCATACATATTAGTTATCATCCTTCCATGATTGAATAATACCTTTATCTTCTTATCAGTAGCCTCTGTGTGTTCTTGATAACTGATGTATTCTGTTTCTGACCTTTGCATGAATTCTACCTTCTGCTCCTTAGATGCTATTGGCGGCTATCAACAACAATGAATTCATGTTCTCACAATTGAGTTTGAACATATATTTATACTAAATTAGGCTCAATTCTTGAATCATGCATCACAAGTTAACTCTAGATCCAAGGTATACAACTTGACCTTGATCTTTAGTTAGATATGTTTTAGATCCATTATGATGCATTCAAACATTTACATAAAGCTTTCTTGACCATCAAGTTATGATTTAAAACAAATAAAAACTCTATAAATAAAATTACATTGTTTTATCCGTCATGTAAAAATTAGATCCACAATTTGCGGGTTCTTTAACTGACTATTGGTTATGACGGTCAGTTTTCTTAGTCGTCGGTGTTCCTTTCTTGAACTTTTCGTCGGGTATGCCTTTTCTGCTTCTGTCGGGTTAGTTCTCAAAACTATCATCGGTGATGCTTGTGGTCGCTGGTGATGCTTGTCAATTCTATACTTAGCATTTTTCTTGTGACCTTTGTATTATGTCGGGTATGCTTTTTGTTCGCCGGTAATGCTTATAATCTTTCGGTGAAGCTTGTAGTCTAGCGGTAATGCTTTAGTCTACCGGTGATCGCTGTCAATGTGGTGATCAGGTGTTTCTTTACAACAAGGTCCTTGTTTGGCTATTGTTCCATCTGTTGTGCTTGATGTTTCTCCTCTTGTGATTTTCCCACCTTCCCTAAACACTATCGACTGAGGTGGGGGGTGTAGGTGCTACATTTGACTACCTCCTCTAGTACAGTGGATCCTTTATTTTTTCTTTTCTTGTTTTCTTGTTTGTCGTGATGTGTTGCTTGCTCTATGTCTTGTTTATATTTCTTTAAACAACCATTTTTTCTCCATTGGTGCAATGTGATAAAGGAATCACCCCATCGTAATCATTCTTCTATTTTTATCTTTCTTGTTCTATATGTTGTACATGTACCATTATTTGTAAGTGCGCCTTTGTGTTGTCTGTTTGGGATGATGCAAAGTGGTAGCACCTATTCTTTTTGGTCTACATGATGTCAGCCAAAGTGGCTCTTCTTTGTAAATCTTTCGTACCTTTCTTCAATTGTGTTTTAGTTGTACTTCCTTTGGGGAATGATGATAGTTTATTTTGACATAATTATGATATACATGAGTTATCATATGACCTACTGATCCCATAGTTGGTAGATCCCTTTTGTGCTCTCTTTTGTCATGTTCTCATTTCCCTTTATTTTTCCTTTCTTAGGGGAATTTCATAGTGGAAACATTTCTAGTGGTTGCATGTATGTTTTTTTAAAGTCATTTCTCCCATTGAAGTGCTTGCAGTAGTTTTAATGTCGGGGCATACACTCTGTGCACATTTTTGCACACACATTATATTTTAATGATGCTTTACATTTTTGATCCCTTAATGGACATACAATCCTTAAGGATCGATCCCTTCATTTTGGATCCCTTAATGGACATACAATCCTTAAGGATTGATCCCTTCCTTTTATTTTGATCCCTTATGGACATAAAATCCTTAAGGAGAGATTACTCTTTGTTGGATCCCTTATTCAAATATAATCTTTAAGGATAGATCCTAGATGGATTGACTAGCATGACACACAAACCATGCTAGAACTTTCAATGCCATATTTTGTGCTGCTTTTGTGTGGTTCATAGTAAGACATACAATATTACTAAGGATAAGGTAATCATACCTATCCTCTCTCTCCTCTTTCTCTCTCTTTTCTGAGTGATGTCTCTCTTATCTTAGTTTTGGATTTGACGAGTACTTAAGTCACTTTAGGGCTTGATATTTCCTTATCTCCTTAACTTTGGTGAGATCATTTTGTGCATTTGATCTACTTTCTGTGAGCATGATCTTGCCTCATACTCCCGGTAAAGTGAGGGATAAATGTATTCATCTAAAAAGTTAGCACCCATTAATTTGGAAGCTCTATGACCTATTTGGGTCGCATTTTAGTGATATTCTTTATTTTGGATGCATTTATGCTTGATTTTACTTCTTTTCTCTATGTTTTTCCTCGAGCCCTTAATACTTCTTGGACCTCACAAATTCTTCCTTGAATTTTACCTCTCTGGGTATAGGTCAAAACTGGTTCGACCTATACCAGGTATTGGTCAAACCATTTTAAACCTATACCTTGGGGGTTTAAATTTGGTGGGTTTAGGGCCCGATGCACAATGTTTCCATTTTTCCTACTTAGTGACACCGGCCTCAACAAAATTAAACAAAAAAATCTCTATAAAAGGAGGCATCTTCCCTTCATTTTTCCATCCATTATCTATTGCAATATTTGATCCATATGTTATATACATTACACATCTATGTTGTTTACAATCAAGCCCAAGGTGATTTCAAACAAGCACGCAATGATTTGGCTCAAAGATTTGAAGACTATTGTGTGCTCTCTCTCTCATGATGGAGTAGTGAAGGAATTCCCAATTGAGAAAGAGGATCCATATCCATTCTTCATTATTTCCTTCTCCATTCAAGAATATCAAGAATACATACATTGATGATCCATGATTTTGAAGGTGTAGATCTATTGCATTAGTGAAGACATCCTACCTTATACTATTTAACATTTAATCAAGAAAGCATACATATTTGTGGGTATAGCGGATCCATATCTACCCACAAGGGTTTGGCAAGCAAGCTGAATATTTATATTTGTCTTTTTTATATGATTTTACTTATTTCATTTCAAGGTTAATTCCTAAATGGGGGCTTGACCGAGGCAATCTCCTTTCCCCCAAAAATGTCCCCATCTCTCTTGTGTGTAAGAGCAGGTCCAAAGTGAAAATTTGGCTACAAAATCGAGAAACCATTTGGAATAACTTTCTAGATTCATGTTCTGTGCCAGATTTCAATAGGCTCGAGTATAGGTAGAACCTTCAACATATGCCCTTACATTCAAAGTGAAGAATTCAGTTGTAGAGATAGAAAGAGAGTTAGAAGAGCTACCCAGATCCATTTTCTATTTCTGATTTTGAGCAGATTGGGTATAGGTCAAACCTTCAACCTATACCCAAGTATAGGTTAAATCACTTTCTACCTGAGATAGAACAAAAAATTTCATGTTTAAGAGTTGCAGGTAACAGACTGCTGGATTCAGGTATCAGGACATTCTAAGACTCTGTCAAACAAAAAATTAGTATTTCTCCCTCATTTTTTGGGTATAAACATTCTCATTTATACATCATGTATCTACTTGTCTACATTAGATCAGATTGGTTATTGTACCTTGCTATTACATATTCTTTTAATTATAAACATAAAATATCTTATCATTTTCTTCCATACATCACAAAAGAATACCCTAAATTCTTCCCTTGGCTAGATCTTGCATTTGTGCCCTTTCATCCTTTGGGTTTTACAAATTAGATTTGGCTTGAGGTAGGATTTAGGGCCTTCTCAATGTATATGTGATTTGGTGGTCTACCATTGATCACCATTTTGCCATATACAAGAATAACTAAATCTAACAAACTAAGCCTAAGTTAAAACTCATTCCTAGTTGTAATCACCTAAAAATGGTCTGATATAATCATAAGCCCAAATCTGAAATCAAATGCCCTAGGTCCTAATCAAGATATCAAATTCAAGGTTAATCATAATTGTATAATTGAATTAGATCAGTTTAATTACATAATTCATCAAAAATCAAACATCAAAGATCACTCGTCAAAAGGATATTAATTCTATAATTAATCATATCCATTTAGTTAAATAAAAATCAAATAATCACATGGCTAGGATATTAATTAAAATGAATTAATTAATTGTATCATTTGTATTCCCTCCAAGTTGCATCAAAGTAAACTCATCAACCAATGAAATTTTGATCACATGGATCACTTAAAGGACCAATCTCAGTCCTCCTTCATGGGTGAATCACAACCATTGAATTAAAATTAAAATTTGAATTCCCATTTTCCCTCTAATGGAAATCTATAAAATGCAACCCTTCTAATCTCATTTAAAGAAGCATACAGAACAATTTGAGTAGCTAAATAATGTTAATTTCATTATAGGATAATTGAGCATAATATAGTTCTTATTTTTCATTCAATTGTTATCAATTCATGCATTTAGGAACTGAAATTGAGCATAATTTGAGTATAATCGAGTATAATTGATCAAATTTATATGCATTTTAGGAATTTTCTTTGAATCTACAATCATATGATTGTCAATTCATGATGAATTAGAGCTAAAAATGAGAGAAAATTGATTATTTCATGTGGATATTCTATGTAGGAAGCAATAATTCGATTTCAACTCGTTTTAAGTGTTTTTTTAATTAATTCTATTTGATTAACCAATTGATGTAATGAGTTATTGAGTGTTTCTATGCATTTTCTCACAAATATACTTTTACACATCATATTTTGGCACCCACCATGGGGCTCTAGGCCCTAATTTTTTAGGATTTCACACTCTGTTATGTAGAATTGACAGAAGACACTACAAAACATCATTTCTGGTAGTTAAAGCAGTGTCTCTAGGAGCATTTCATCATCTCCGGTCTTCATTCCATCGTCTGTCAACATCATTTCATTATTTTTTGACCTTATTCCAATGTCTCTGAAAGGTATAATTTATACCTTTAGTCATTTTTGGTATTTCTTTCATCATTTGCAGGATAAAGCATCATTTTTGGTAAATCTTTCGTTGTTTCTCGGGTATTCTATCGTCTGGGGTAGTCAGTTTGATGTTTTACTTAAATAATCATTTCCAGTTACTGTTTCATCATCTAAAAATGTGAGAGTAAAAATACAGACTATTTTTTTATCATATTTCAGTACTAATCAGCTAATGTGTGATGTTTTATGATTTTGATCATTAAAAGCAACCTAACAAGTTCATGCAGGATGTTGTCAAAGAGCCAATTTCCAAAGATATGGAATCAAACATGTGAAACTACTAATACTTGTCAAATCTAGGTTGTCTTGGAAGAATCAACCAAAATTTGTGATTGATTATGATTTGTAGGCACCTACTTGGAGTTTTGATTTGACTCTTAAAGTTTTTGATTGAGGTCACAACAGGTTTTGAAGGGGACCCCAAAACCCTTTACAAAATAGGAGAAAGAAAAAAAAATTAAAAGCATCAAGAAGCAATAAATTCCTTAAGGAAATTATAGAACCAAAAGAGGGCAAGGCCCAAGATAAAATAATTAAAGTTTCATCCTCAAAAAAGAGCAGAAAGTGGCCAACACACTATCTAGCAAACAGACACAAAAAATCTCCCAGCAAAACAAATCAATCCAACATTTTTAGGAAATCATCAGAGTCCACTAGAAGGGCCTGAATCTTATAGATAGAGTCCTTTAGGCTTGTTAGATCTTTAGGCTAAGCTCCCATTTTCTTCTTTGTGCTTTCTCTAGTTCTAGACCCAGGCCAGAAGTCTACTCATCCTAGTTTACTGTATCATCGATGGTAATAACATTTTTATCTGTAATATTTCCTTCTAGAAGAGCATACAACACATTAAGGTTAGTAATAGTAGCTTTCATATCCTCATTGCTGAGGGTCAAGAGCTTCATGAGAATTTGTTCATTTCTAATAGCTCTATTGAGGATAGGGGTGAGCTTATCTTCTATGATGCTAGTAATCTTCTCATTAAGCGAGCTAGAACTCTCAAAATCCTCAATAAAAACATTATTACTTTTGCCACTGTACATAGCAGCATCATTCCACATTTTTTCCACTATCTCTTCGAGAACCTCATTCCTAGCATCTAGATCTCTGTACTTAACACTCAAATCTTGGATTTCATGAAATGCCCATTTGTCGAGGCTGAAGGCCAGTATAGCTCTTCTTCTAGCCACATTCAAAAAACTCATATTGGTGACTCTTTTTGTGTTGAAATCTTGTTCCTTCATAGACATAGCCTCACCATTTTTTTGATTCTCATTTCTTTTTCCCTTATCAGTATTATCCTCCATAGTTGGGTTCACATGGGGAGTATTAGGATGTTTATCAGCCTCCCAACTAGCAGTCGAGTCAAAAGTATTGGAAAAAATCTCCAAGGGATTAGTTCCCTTTTCCTCATCAACATTGGTCTCCATGACCATCTTACTAATTTACCCATAGTCATCCTCAATCCCTTCTCCATTCTCCCTTTTGATGTTCTCATCTTCAACATTATCCTTATCATTATCATCACCACTACCCTCCTGAGAATTCTTCTTGAGTTTCTCCAAAGTATTAAGAGTATTTATAGCCTCCTTAGAGATCTCTCGCTGGGGGTCTTTCAGAGTATCATCACCAGCCCCATTTATAATCAACTCAGAACAAATATTGTTTGTACCTTCCACAACAAGAGGGCTAGTGTCCTGGAGATGCATGTCAAACTCCTCATCGTTCTCTACCATGAAGGTTTCTTCCTTATCAAGAATCTCCTTGTTTTTAGGCTCAATTTTATCCATAATTTCTTCCTCTGAAATCTCATCATCCTTGTCTTCATCAGATTTCATACCCTTAATCTATTATTTTACTCTCAATTTGATTAGAGGAGTATGCTCTTTTCCCATTGGGAAAATTAGAAACTTAAATGTCAAGTTAAGTTTTGATTTCAAATCCGTGGTAAATGAACTATTGCTTGGCATGTTTGGGAGAAGTGAAAACATAGGGAACTATGTTCTTTTCCCATTAGGGAATATCAAAAACCTAGAGCCTTGTATTTAATCCATTTCCATTCTTGATATACACTTTAGATGGGCCTTGCGGTTAAGGAAAAAATCTCCCAGGAATGACGCACGTGAGAACAAGGTGTGAGTCACACCACTCCAACTCACACTAATAAAATTTAATTATTGAGGCCAAAGCTTCAGAAGATGGATGTCATTTGATCTTATACTCGGGAGGGCATCACGTTCTCAATCACGTTTATGTGACTTCTTGTGCTAAGGTGATCTGTGGGGCTATACGCCCGAATCACACTTGCACAGACACAAAGGATATATCTAAATGGAGACCCATACTAGACTCTAGAGAATAGAATCCACCCGGTTCACCCCCAAAAGGTGATAATCTTTGTGCAAGGAAGATAATAACTTCCCCAAGATACTCTCCATATCGTGCCCACACTAGTTCTTGGAGTCCAATAATACAAAATCATTACTACAGCCATTGCGTGCTTGGTAATGACCATATTCTTATTAGCTTTTGAGTGTATACCTAAGTTTGCATGAAAATGTTTTTATGCTAAGCCAATTTCATTGGGATAGGTGTGTTTTCAAATGTGGCTATAATCACAGAAAATCTAAACAAAATTGTCAAAACAAAAGACCTCATTCTGTTTGGCGCGTGTGTATCCCTAATTGGACAAAAAAGAACACCTATAAGCACACCTAAAGCATCAAAGATCTTGAAAATTATTTATTGTCATCTAGACGTAGATTCTCAAAAGATTTTCCTTTGCACAAAAATGTGGTCCCTAAAACATTTTTCTTTGGTATTTGTGTCATTTTCCATCAAATCAAAGGTCATTTATGTACTATTTCTATCATAATCAGTTCACCTTTGGAGAGATTCTTTAAAATTCTATTTCAAGTCCTATCATCACAGATAGATAACATCAAACCTTGGTTTTTAGAAGATCAATCCAATTATTCTCTGATTCAACAATTTATCACTAGTATGAATTGGTTGTATCAACCTTTATTGTTTAGAGATCACTATCAATGTCAATCTAAAATTTATTAAGATCTCAAACATCATGTACTCTACATCATCATTTTTCATCAACTTTGACCAATTACTAAGCTAGTCCATCAAATATTAAAACTCTAGGCGATAGATTGATCATCTTTTTAAATAAAGATTCATCCAATATTACAAGGCATGGACAAGAAGTGGTCATTTTGAGCA
Source organism: Thuja plicata (assembly GCA_018584345.1). Taxonomy (NCBI): domain Eukaryota; kingdom Viridiplantae; phylum Streptophyta; class Pinopsida; order Cupressales; family Cupressaceae; genus Thuja; species Thuja plicata. The sequence continues at coordinate 285,481 of MU228201.1, read as the reverse complement.
AATAGACATTGGACATATTTCTCGAACATGGCCTGTACCAGAATCACAACAAGATCATAATCAAGACCCTTTCACTTCTAATCAGACTATCGATACATAATCTCATACTGATAACAATAATATAGAAGGAACTGAGAATGAGTGGGCTAATCACACTAATAATGACAACAAAGAAGAGATAACCGAAAAATACATTCAAAAATTCCAACAAGACACATGCTTCCAAAATATCATGGACAAAATCCTAATGGCTAACAAGGAGAAATATTTCATGCATCTGGCCTCTATAGGAATAAAATTGCCTCAAGATTTTGATGTTGAACAAATTACAATGCACGAAGAAGAAAATACTATGGCTACTCTTGTAAAAAAAATATAGCATTATAGACTCAAATCCTTGATATTAAGAAGGAAAAGGACACAATTCCAAAGAAATATTCACTAAATGCACTTTGTCTGATGCCTTATGATCACATTCTTCATATGCCACCATTTCAACCCAATGTGGATATACCAAAGTATGATAAGTATACGAGAGTTACAGATCCACAAGATCACATATGGGATTTTTATACTCTTAGTATGGAGTTCATTCACAAATAGACATACCTTATGAGGCTATTTCCTCGTGGCTTAGGTGGACAAGCGATAGAGTTAATCTCTAAACTACCTCATGGAATTAAAAAGTTTGAAAATCTACTAGATTAATTCATGCAACATTATTCATATAATATTTAACATCATATCACAATGATCGATCTATGCAACACCAAACAAAATATTGGGGAACCTTTTATCTCATTCTTGTAGAGATGGAGGAAGATGTTTTCCAGATATCCTCGCTCGATTCTAGAAACAAAAAAGATGGATATTTTTGTAAATAACCTTGTAACATAAATGAATAACTACCTTCAACTATAATGTATTCCAAAATTTGATAAAATTATTGATATGGGGATAAAAATTAAGGACACCTTGGTTAGGGAATGAGAAATCAAGCTCTATAAAGAATCTAAGGGATCTTATACTAATACCAATGGCAACCAAGACAAATCAAAGTATTGGAAGAAGAATTAGAATTTTGTCAATGATGGGGTAGTAGATGCTAAAAATCTAAAGAAAAAACAACCAACATTTAATCTATCTACTACTAATCCTCTGAAGGATCCCAATACTGTATCTAATGTGCAAATTAATCAAGAAACCAGGAAGCAAAATCCACCTTTCACCAACGGTCCTAAATAGATATTTACACCTCTTGGAGATTTTCTTGAATCCACTATATGCAAGCTTATAACTCACATCATTATTACTCTACATGAAGAAAGACCACATGAACCACCAGTTAAACCAAAATGGTGAAATGATTCCCATTATTATGAGTATCATCATAAAAAGGCCACAAAAAGAATGACTGCATGAAGCTCAAACATTTTTTGCAAGACTTTATAGATAATGAAATAATCATAGTGGATGGATACAAGAAGAATGAAGATCATGCGACATTTAAAACACCTTTTCCTAATTATGAGAAAGGAGAATCATCCAATGCCATAGGAAATTAGGTGAATTATACATATTTGCATGAAAATAATATTAACATGTTGGAAGCTTCAGATCAACACATCAATGTGATAATAACTAAAGACAAACACCAAGATGAATCCACTAACGCAATAACAAGAATTCAAGCTAAAGTGACATTGAAAGGAGATTATTCAAAACTACCTACATCATCAAAACCAACATCAACCAAACAACCCTCATCATCTTCCTCATCTAATTACAGTTTGGTTGATCAATTGCAACGAACTCCTACAAAAATATCTATTATTGAACTACTCAAAATTTCTCCATCACACAAAGAGATTTCAGAAAGAGATTTGGTTGAAACAAATGTTCCCAATAATATAGATCTAGATAAATTTCAAGCCATGGTTGGACATTTGAATAGACTGCATTGTTTATCTTTCTTAAAAGAAGATGAAAATTCTCTAAGTCACCTACACAATTTTCCTTTACATATAGAAGTGCTAATCCTTAAACACAAGGTGAAATGAGTATTAATAGACCAAGGGGCATGCTTAAACATCTGTACTCTAGATTTGATCAAACTATTGGGATTTTAAGATGAAGATATCAACCCTAAAAAGAGGATAAACATTAAGGCATATGATGAATAAAAAAGGTCTTCTAAGGGGTTAGTAATGTTGCCTATCAGAGTGGGGCCCATGGAAATAAATTTGGTATTCCAAGTGTTAGTTCTTAATCTTTCATATAATATTCTCTTAGGAAGACCTTGGATACACGAGATACAGGAAGTACCTTCAAATTTCCATCAATGCATGAAGTTCCATTATAATGGAGAATAAAACACAATTTCAATAGACACAAGTTAATTTTAATCTTTTAATATTTCTCATGAATCAAACAAAAGAATGGTCCCTCATAACTGGGAATCTACAAAAGAACAACAACCAGAAAGCTCCACAACAACTATGCTGAGAGATTTTGAAAAGAAAAGAAAATTGAAAGATAATGGGATTGGTGAATACAAGGTAGATCAAATACTATCAGTAACATCATTACCTCTCTCACTAAGATCACAAGAAAGACCCTCCTCATCTACATTGGCAGCAAAGCCTAAATGACAAACTATCTATAACACAACCTTTGTGAGCAGCAAATCAATAGCAGAGGAAAATGAAGATAATGAGGTTTTGAAGTAGCTATACAAGGAAAATGATGAATATCATAAAGATGTTAAGCATGTTTAGATTTCAACTCAACAATATGGACATGGTCTCCGTATTATGCAGCAAATGGGATATCAAGGAAAAGGAACCCTTGGAAAAAGTAAAGGAGATATTGTCGAACCAATTCTCATAAAACTTAGGGATCCCAAAGATAAAACCAGCGTTGAGTACAAAGAGGAAGAAAAGATCCCACTCATTCAAGATGGACCAATTTTTTATATGGAAGATGAAGAATTAGAAGAGGAAACTGAAAGTGTCCCTCTCTCATAAGAACGATTGTTACATGGACACGAAGAAAATCCCAATTATCAAGGAGAGTCCTATGTTCCCCAGTTTTTGAGAAATCAAGAAAGCATAACCTTAACACAAGTATCATCTCAAGGGATAGAACAACCAATAAGTGAAGAATATAATGGAAATATTTATGGAGAAGCATCCATAACATAACCATCTATTCAAACAATTGGAGATAACCAGAATGAGTCTCAAGAAAATGAATTTGAGAAAGGAACAAATGAACAAGAAAATAGTCATCCTAACTGGGGGAAACTAGTAATGATTACTCATGTTCTAGACTTGCCACATTATGCTGAGACATATTCTAATGAATGTGGATGGGACTCATTCTCTGCTTCCATAATGGACATTGAAGTAGATTTGATACAAAAATACACATTTAGATTTGAAGAGGTACAAATCTAAGGTGTCAGACCTTTTGTATTTGGTTCACATAATATTTATGATGACTTGAGTGCTCAAATAGTGAAGACCTTTTTATCTAAAAAATCTTCAGGAAAGTTCTTCTATAGACCTCATCGATACATTCAAAAACTATGAACACAATTCAGTCATGATCTTGAGACAGTTGAAACCAATCCTACTGATAACTTGCAACTAGTCCACCCTAAAATTATTGAATGGGCCTTGTCTGAACCTATGTATATACCCATATTTCCTAATGGCCATGCCATATTTTGTTATCTAAATGCGGTAGAACCTGTAACTTCTTCTACTAGTGAATCAAATGTACAATCGACGAGGAAAATATCAAGTTTTCTAGTTGCAAAAGAAGAGATAAAATCAATCAAAGATCTTAGGGTGAAAACCATTCTATGGCAGTCTCATATCACAAAAAATTAAGAATAAAGGATGTATCTGATAGTGAAAACCTCATTGAGGCTATAGATGATGGAAAACTTAATATTCTTCCTGAACACTCACATGAACGATCACCGGTGTTCATAGAACCTACTCAACCAAACAATCTTGGTACAAAAGAGAAGTCACAAATCATAAACATTTATTAATTCTTATATGTTGAGGAGAAAGGATAATTCACACAAATTTTTAGAAAAAAGAAGATAAATTTTGCATGGTCTTATTCAAATATGCTAGGACTAGATCTTGATCTAATAATGCATCACTTGTCAATCACTCCAGGAGTGAAGCCTGTTTAGAAAAAGATAAGGAAAATGCACCCTCATATCACACTCTTGGAAAAAGGAGAACTGGAAAAGCTATTAAAAGAAAGGTTTATCAGAGATATTGCATATGCCGAGTGGATATCTAATATTGTCCCAATATCTAAACCATACAAGTCCATCTGTTGTTGCATAGACTTTTGGGATGTAAATAAAGCATGTCCGAAGGATGATTTCCCATTAACAAATATATACGTCATTATGGATCTCAGAATAGGATATGAGATGTTATCACTCATGGATAGATTCTTGGGTTATAATCAGATTAAAATTGCTCCAGAAGACCAAGAAAAAATAACTTTTACGTGTCCTTGGGGTACTTTTTGTTGGAACATAATGCCCTTTGGATTCAAGAACATAGGGGTAACATATCAAAGAGCGATGACCACAATATTTCATGACATGATGCATAAGAACATGGAGGATTATGTTGATGACACCCTAGCTAAATATCACAATAGAAAAGATCATATAGAAGATTTAGCTAAAATCTTGGACAAGATGGAGCACTTTAAGCTTAGGTTAAACCCAAATAAGTGTACATTTAGGATTACTTCAGGAAAGCTTCTAGGATACATAGTCTCAGCTAAAGGAATTGAGGTTGATCTAGAAAAGGTAAAAGCAATCACCCAAAAATATCATCCAAGTGTGGTCATTGAAAGGAAAGCTAAAGTCAATCTGAAGATTCATTTCTCAATTGGGTGATCTAAAGAAAAACTATTTATCAAGATTATGCACACAGGTATCACCTATAAATGAAATGAAGCATGTGAGACATCATTTGAAAAGCTAAAATAGTATCTTGAAAATCCACCAATTCTTATGGCTCCCTTTTCAGGGAAACCATTATTATTATATGTATCAATAACTAACACCTCATTAGGGAACTCTTAGCACAACAAGATGAAAATAGGAAGGAACGACCAATCTATTATATCCAAAAAATATTGGTACAATATGAACTCAATTATACACCTATTGAAAAATATTTCCTTGCAGTGGTATTTTCATCATAGAAGCTATGACACTACATGTTGGTACATTCGATCAAATTGATAGCCAACATTGATGCTTTAAAATATCTCCTTAACAAAGAAACATTAATAAGGAGATTGGATAAATGGGCGATGATTCTTAATGAATTTTATATAGAATATGTGGAGTGCAAGGCTATTAAAGGACAAGTTATCACTGATCATCTTGCTAAGGAACCATTACCAAAAAAAAATCCTTTAACGATCAAATTTATTGATGAATCAATCCTCATGATAATAAAGCATGCATGGAAGATGTATTTTGATGGTTCCTTTATGCAATAGGGACTTGGAATAGGCATATTTTTCATCTCGCCACAAAGCTACACAATACCCAAAGCCTACAAAATCATATTCCCATGTACCAACAATATCACAGGATACAAAGCTTTAGTCAATAGATTAAAAATGGCATTAGAATGGTAGATCATAAAATTACATATTTATGGTGATTCCCAATTGATAGTGAATCAGATCAATAATGATTATCAGACTAAGGATGATAGGATAGTACCATACAAAAAATGGTGGATGATTTGAAAAGGTATTCCATCAGCATAAAATTTGAGCAGATTCCTTGTGCAAAAAATCAAGCAATGGATGCAATGGCTAATTTGACCTCTTTGTTACAACTGTCAGACAATAAAACATGTTATGAATTCCTGGTGGAAGTGTAACCTAATCCTTCCTATGATTGCCTTGAATTTAGACTAGTGTGCCAACTTGTGAGTTGTGAATCTCCGCATTATGGATAGATTCTTGATTACCTTGAGACTAATGCTTTACATGAGAGTATATCCAAAAAAATAAAATGAAACCTTATTTGCCAAGATTCCAAACATGTGATCATAGCAGATGATTTGTATCGATGAGTTTTTGATGGTACTTTACTAAGATGTTTTAGAACTTGAAGAATCAAGCAACACTTGACACAAAGTTCACGAAGGTATTTATGAATCACATTCAAATGGTCCTACTCTAGATAAGAATATTTTATGAATTGGATACTATTGGACCACAATGGAGAAAGATGTTAATTTCACAATGTCATGCAAGAAATGCCAAATTCATGGTAATCTTATACATGCACCAACAAGGGAATTGTTACCTTTTATTACACACTAGCATTTTCAATATTGGGCCTTTGATTTGATTGGTCAGATTTACCCATCTTCTTCCAATGGAAATAAGTTCATTATCACAACAATATAGTACTTTATGAAGTGGGTGTAGGCTATATCACTAATCATTGCAACAAGAAAACAAATCTCACTGTTTATTCTTAACTATATTATCTGTCACTATGGTATTCCCTCATCAATTGTGATAGAAAATGGGAAACAATTCAAAAATAATGATCTGACAGAACTTTGTGACAAGTTTCATATTACTCAACATTTCTCCTCTTAATATTACCCTCAAGGAAATGGATAGGCAGAGGAAAGAAATAAAAACATTATAAATATTCTAATATGCACAGTCAATGATTCTGGCACACATTGGCATGTTCAAACCAATCTATCTTTGTAGGCCTATCGCACAAGTATTAGAACACCAACAAGAGGTACTTATTATTCTTTGGTCTATGGTGTAGAAGTAGTTCTTCCAATTGAAGTAGAAATACCATCTTCAAGGGTATCATTACGAGGGTTCATCACAGATGATGACTATAGAATTTAAAGGTTATAAAACCTAGAACTATTGGCTGAAATGCATAAAGATTCTTTTGAACATCTATAGGGATATCATAAGAGAATGGAAAAAGGCTACAATAAGAAAGTAAAACCTCATGAATTTCAGCTAGGCAATCTGGTGCTACTTGAAAATCCTAAATGTTGACAGCACAGAGAAAAGAAAGGAAAGTTTGAACCAAATTGGTTAAGGAATTTTATTATCACAACAATATTTGGATATAGGGCTTATCAATTTAGCCACTACAGAAGGAGATATTCTTCCTGATCCAATCAATACCAATCATTTGAAGAGGTTCTATGCCTATCTTTTTGTGAGTAACAGTTGTAAAGTGGAAAAAGTCTTGAAGAAATCCAAAAACAGTGGAAAAAGTCATGAAGAAATTAAAAAATAGTGGAAATTGAGCTTGAAAAAATACTAAAAAGTAGAAAAAGAAGCTGAAAAATGGTTGTCCCAATCAAAGCCTGGCAAACAGGTGCTTGGGAAACATTAAAAAAAATAAAATATATCAAAATACAAAAAAAAAAAGAGAAAAATACAAAAAAGTTGAAAAACAAAAAAAATGTGCCTTGGTGAAAACCTGGTAAACATGCGCCTTGGTAGCAAAAATAGAAATTTCATAAGTGGTGAAATCCTAGTAAACATGCGTAATTTTTTAGCTAGTTTCTCCATCTATCAATGCTCTGTTAATTCTTCCCTGATATTCTTGTGACTTACAAGAAAACCCTTATTCCTTGATAAGATCATTTCCAATCACCTTGGCTTGAAATCAAATCTTATCTTTATCAAAAGGACAGTTTGTTTTAACTGAGGGTAGTTCATCATTATCAAATCATCAAACAAAGTTATTTTTCAATACCACCGATCAGACTAAATTTCAACTAGGAAACAAAAGTGTTTCTAAACAGTCATATTTTCATCAATTGATCAAATATCCAATATCTCAACACACAAGTACAGAAATGAAAAGTCATGTGGCATGCTTGCAATAATTATGACTTTTGAGTAACTCTGTGATGTCTAAATTCTAGATAAACAAGGAGGAAGTAAGGATATTTTTCTTTGAATGACTGCTTGATCATTATTGTTTTTTTTCTTATCATATCTCCTGAGTGCTTCAATGATGCTCTAATGCTAGAAACATAAGGACATGGGGCATGATATTTTCTTTGATTTTTGCTTGTGATCTGCATTGATATTTGAGTTGGTCTATGATGACAAAACTATAGCTATGTGAAACAATCTGACTCTAAGACCTAAACAAATATCTATGCCAGAAAGAATCTTTATATTATCAATTGATGATTTTCATATCTCCTGAGAAATTCCATGAGTCACAGTACTAAAAGATCAAGGAGGGAGTATGATATTTTATTTGTTTGTTGTCCGGGGGATATTTTTTCCCAAGAAAGTCAAAGGACAAATAATTTGGGTGTCTGTGATAAGAGCCTTCACACTAATGTGGAAAAGAATCACATACCTTGACTCTAATTATTTGAACCCTAGATAGAGGTAGAATAGGTCATCTCGTGTATGTTTACACAATTGATTCTCAGGAGATCATGATATGTCATATCTTGATGCTTGTATCACAATGCAATGTCAAATCTTAAAATTTCTATTCATATAATCATGTTCAAGTAAATAATAGTGATTTTTGTACTAATTAAAACATCTAACAAAAGTAATATTCATATTATCATGATTGCCTATGTATCAGTGATAATTGTACGTACTTGTGCATCTAAGAAAGAGGATATTCATACTAACATGGTAACACTAGTGTACCAATGTCGATTGTATCAAAGTGGGTACGATAAAGCTCAATGACAAAAATAAGCACAAACTAATGACAAGGATAGAAGTTGCATTTTCATTCTAGAGGTTGCATTTCATGCTAAAAGAGTTGCATTGCATTCTAGGGGTTGCATATCATTTTTGAAATTTCATTAAGAAGAGTTGTTGTCACATCATTCCAAGGGAAAACATGATTTGTACCAATCAAACATGACAAGACACAATCTCTCTTATTATGGTTGAGTACTTTTATCATTGATACAAAAATAAAACATCTGCATAACCACCTGCATAAAAAATTCATTTCATATCCATATTCATATCATCATAAGCATATATATCAAAAAAGAAAAAAAGTAAATATTTCATTCATTTTCATCCTACATTCATAGCATTTAAAGTGAAATATATCATAAATCATAAGCAATGCATCCATACATATGCATCCAACTCATAATGCAATAAACATCCTTGTGCATAAGCATAATAAAGCATCTTGAAAAGATCATAAAACCATGCATATCAAGCTGCATCTCATCCTCATAATCATATAAAAAAATTAGGGATAAAGGTACAATGAGATCAAAATATGAGTATCATCATATATATCTATCATCAACATCAATAAATTACATCACAAATCTATCCAAATAGATTTATAACATGGTACAAAGGATGTCTCTCAAATATATCAACAGAAGGAGAATCATAGATATATCAGGACTGACTACCAGTGTCAGATCTAGGCTAAGCTAATGGAGGTATATATGATCTAGCAAGAGCTCGAACTACACCCTGTTACTGAGTGGTTGTCTGAGAATATGGAGAAACTCTTGATGTGTCATTAGGCACTCCAAAGTATGATGTGTGGTAATAGGCTGTCTGAATATGTTGTATAGAAGCACTCTCTATGTGACATCTAAAGCCCTATCCTTGTCTGCTAACTATTCTTGTGACACATCTATCCGATTTTGTAACTACCCTCTCTCTCTTTATTCAAGAAATAGTACCTGCATCACTAGTATCTCTCTACTAGGGAAAACATGTTTGAGGTGGAGGACCTATAGGTGGAATACCTCTCTGAGGAGGCATAAATTTTACACCTGTGGTACCACTCTACATACATCTCTGAAGAGGTGGAACCTATGCAACTATAGACAAAACTGTCTGTATGCCAATAGGAACCTACAAAGAAGAAGGCATATGAGATGAAGGAGACCTCTGAGCTAAAAATGGTCCCTTTGATGTAGAAGGAATCTGTGAAACTAAAATAACAGGAGGTGCATGAGAAGAATAAGGTACACGAGAAGCTAATGGTTGTGAAGGACCTGTGATCCTCACTCTGACCTATATATCCTCCCCACTGTTATCACTACCCTTCTCTCTGCCTACTCTACACATGCCCTAATCCTGACCACCTCTCCCACCATCATCACACCCACTACTTCTATATCACCTTCGGATGGATTCTCTCACTACTCCCCCTCCTCTATTATCATCACCATCATCATCCCCAGGATCAACCATGGAAGGAGCTACCACATCATACATTGTCAACCAAGGAAATTGATGTTGTACAAAATAATGTAAATAGTCTATAGTCATCCCAACATCAACGGTCTCTAGAGAATAGTCCTATTGAACAGGTACTACTCTCTGATGCTCCTGAAAAGTAGTATCATATCGTAGTCTTCATCCTGACTATGACTCCTCATATCGGGTACATGCATATGTAGCTACACCTTGTGGCATAGGTTGTGTCATCCCAAACTATTGAAGGATATGAGTCACCAGATATCTCTCAATAATGTAGGGTGTCTTCCCAATAATATATCTATCAGTACAAATATAGGGAATCTCCCAAGCATCTCTCCTCCGCTCCTCACAGTCTAATTAAGGATGCCAGACTACCACTATAAGATCATCCAAGGATCAATGCTAGAAAGCCAAGTCACCTCGTAGAGGCTGCACAATATCTCTGCCATGCATGTATACATACAACTACTCTTCCTACCAAGATCTAAAAACTATTGGTCATGTAACTAGGATGTGCTCCCAGGCCTAAATATGCAATAGTAGAAATCCTACAGACATAGACCTATCCTAACGATATATGACTTGATGCATATCATGATATAAATGTGCCACGAGATAGGTACCCCAAGCCATCCTTTGCGGGCTCTGGAGAAGACTCTGTAGAACTCTACACCACCTTTATGAAAATCCCTGTGCACTCCAATCAGGAACTAAGAATCCTCCAATCAATCTATCCAATACGACGAGAAGGGTTGAATATTGTCTCTCCATATGCTCCTAGGTGATATGGTGCTCAATAATCAATGAGTCCTGGAACACCCGTATAGAAACATAAATACATGATCACCATATCAAATCATAGTAAACTAGATTTCCCATCACTGGTATGCGTAGAATATGGTAGACATCCTCTGTAGTGATCCTAATCTCACTGGTCAGAAAATGAAAGTATTTTGCTCAGAGTTTCACCGCTCAATCAAAGTTGATAAGTAGGAGATATTTTCCACAGCAAGTCAAATTGTGATATTGCTATCAGGATTCAACTGTGTAGTTTTTTGAGTCAAACTCATTGACCCACGATTCATGAGTAGTGGTTCACACGAAC
>MU228201.1:249815-274030 GCA_018584345.1 Thuja plicata | reverse complement strand
CCCATCTCTCATGAGAATGAATGGAACACTTAGCACTCATTGGATCTAGGTGATGCTCACAGAGGTGAAGCATCGGGACTTCCCGGGAGGTCACCCATCCCAGTACTACTCCAGCTCGAGCGCGCTTCACTACGGAGTTTCCTCCATGGTTAAACCCACTCTACTTGCATCCTCATTTGCCAGTAGAGTTCACCAATACTCAGACATGTCTAACTGGTACCAGAGTTCACATCAAAAGATCACTCTACGATCATTATCAGACAACATGCCAATCAGGGAGAACACATGTGGATATGGCCCACGCATGTTAAAAGTACCTCTATCAACCTACACACATAAATATTACATAAATAAGACACATGGGGGGAAATGACACTAATCACAGGTATAATAAAAAATATGACCTTATCAGATAGTTCAAAATAGTAAACTCAAGAAAAATAGGCATTTTTCTAAGCATAACTAACAACTATCTAGATCGATGCCCTGAAAATGACATTTTCTAGACAATAGACACGATTTTACCAGAAATGTTGTTTTAAGCACTGCGAACGATGTTTTGAACAGTAAACAATGTTTTGAAACTCATAAATGCTATTTTAAAATAGAGACAACACTTTAATCTCCATGAATGACACTTTATTTACCACAAATGTTGGCTCATGGGAAACAACCTTTTTTATATGGGAAATGATGTTTTACAAGATCAAAATGACATTTTTCTAAAAACTAGAAATAATGAAATAATAATAGAAAACAATGGTTTAACTATCAGAGACGTTGATTTACACCACAAACGCTATTCAAACAACCCTAAATGATGTTTTTTTCTAAAAATGGTTACAAATTTGAATTATAAATCATTAATGAGCATTAATTGCAACATTTATTGAAAAAAATGTGACTACATACCACGAAAGGAAAATATGATGGTCGCTGATATTGTTGGATGACCTCGAAGCCGTGTGTCTCAATAGGGATCAATATTTTCTCTCTTGGAGCTCATAATTCTCTCACAGTGAATAGTAAAAATAAAAAGTAAAATGGATTTTTAACCTATTTAATCACATTTTGGGGGTAACTAATTTTTTTTAAAACCAATCCTTTGCTCCTCAATTAAACCTTCTTGGCCTAATTTTTTCCAACTGGAACCCAATTTGGACACAACAAAAATCAATTTCTTTGTGCTTCTCAGCACTCTCATTTTAATTAAAATAAAAATTTTCATTCCAATATTCTCTTTCCAATCAGGACATTTATGTCACTTATACATCCCTAATCAAGAGATATCATGTCCATTTTGATTCCAAGGAGGCATCATCAATCCTATCAAACAAGTGATCACATCATCAAATTTTCTTAACAACTGGGGCATTATCAGACTCAACTTCAATCCTGATCCATCAACCAAGTCATCAAGAGATCCAAAACCTCATCAACAAGGGCATAAAATTTGTCAAGAATCATATCAAGTTGATGGTCCTAAATTGGTAAGCTAATGGATCCAATCAGTCAATCAGGGAATGAGTGATTTCATCACTTCATATAAAATTTCTTTCTCTTATGAAACATCTTCAAGGGTATATCAATTTCATCTCACCATATCAAATTTATAGTCTCTTCATCCTAACATCGGGAGATAATTGACTTCATCGGGACCCATATCAAGTTAGTTTCTCAATCAATCTTGACAAAAAATAGTTTCATCACTTCATATCAAACTAGTTGTCTAGGAAATTTATCAAATCCTTTGTCAATAATTAATTTCATCGCATCACATCAAACTATTTATTTGATAAACTTCTGGAAATAGTAATCAATTTCATCACTTCACATCAAATTTATTATACTTTATTATCTTCAACATTCAGACAGGCAATCAATTTCATCACTTTACATCAAATTGGTTATTTGGGTCTCAATCTATCATCAAACATTAGGCAAGTTGGGGCATCAATTTCATCGCATCATATCAAATTGATCTACTAGTCTTCGCATCAAGATTATCAACAATTAAAATCTATCTGGTTCTCAATCATTTTGACATATTCAATAATTTTTGTCCAATCAAGTTTGAAATCAATTTCTAATCAGGAATAGTTTCATCATGGTTCATATCAAACTATTCGGCCAAGCATAATCTTATAAACATCATATGTTCTTTGAATAAACGCGTTGATCGAACATGAATTCAAAAAGGGGAAAATGTAATAACCTAAAAATGGTATGATATAATCAGAAGCTTGAATATGAAATCAAATGCCCTAGGTCCTGGCCAGGACATAAAATTCAAGGTTAATCATAATTGTGTAATACAATTAGATCGATTTAGTTACATAATTCATCAAAAATCAAACATCAAAGATCACTCATCAAAAGGATATTAATTCATTAATTAATCATAGCCATTTAATTAAATAAAAATTAAACAATCACATGGCTAGGATATTGATTAAAATTAATTAATTAATTTCATCATTTGTATTCCCTCCAAGTGACATCAAAGTCAACTCATCAACCAATGGGATTTGGTCACATGGATCACTTAAAGGATCAATCTCATCCCTCCCTCATGGGTGAATCAAAACCATCCAATTCAAATTAAAATTTGAATTCCCCTTTTCCCTCCAATGGAAATCTATAAAATGCAACCCTTCTAAGCTCATTTCAAGAAGCATATAGAAGAATTTGAGTAGCTAAATAATGCTAATTTCATTCTAGGATAATTGAGCATAATCTAGTTCATGTTTTTCATTCAATTATTATCAACTCATGCATTTAGGAACTTAAATTCAGCATAATGGAGCATAATTGATCAATTTTAGATGCATCAATTCATGATGAATTAGTGCTAAAACTGAGAGCAAATTGATTAATTCATGTGGATCTTCTATGTAGGAAGAAATAATTCAATTCAATTAATTTTATTTGATTAACCAATTGATGCAATGAGTTATTGAGTGGTTGTGTGTTGGTACTTGTAGATATTATTTTACACATCACACTAGTATAAAGGATAAGAGTTATTAAATTCAAGAAAGTATGAAATATATTAGTGTTAAAATGACCATAATCACAATACAATAAAAACTAATGACAATGGTAATGGTTAACATATCCCATGCACTGAAGAAGTATTCTATAGATACCCACATCATCATTTGAACATCATTTTTTTCCTCTGATTCTTTGAGTTGCAGGAACTATTGTTGTCTCTACAATCAAATGACCGCATGATCTCCATAGAAATTTTTTAAAATTTATGCCGCAATAACATATTAGTACACAAAAATTGCCTCTGTGATAAAGTCCAACTTGTGTTTTTGATCACTTCAATGATCACAACTCTCATCCATGGACATTAAAACTCTTTGGTTGGTGATGCCCAATCTTCTCTTGCACTCATGTACCTACCACCTAGAGATGTCATCCAACCTAGTTTGGGGGTCTTTAAATATGTTTCACTATCTGAGTATCCTCTTGTTGTCATCACTGAGGGGCAGTGGGGGCTTTTATCTTTGTCTCCTCCACCTCAACATTCCCTGGGTTGGATTATTTGTTGAATTCATTTTTGGGGGTATTAGTGTTGGATTCTTCCCCAATGTTGAGTGTGGGTGTGGATATTGTTGTTCCTAGAGTTGGAGGTGGAAATGTTTCTACTTCTTGGGCTATTAAGGATGGGGTACCCCCCAAATTTATAGTTGTTGGTGAATGAATCTATGCCCAAGTTGCTAAATTTCCTGCTACTATTCCTCAAAAGGTGAAATCTTGACCAATTTCTTGGGTGAAAACCTCCCCTATGGTGGTATGTGGCCCAAATATGGTGGATAATGTAGATTTCTACAAACATCGTGGGTTATTTTATATATTCACTGGTCTTTAGCCTTCTCTTCCAAATCTGCATTGTTAGGTAAAAGGTTCTTGGCGATCCTTTGTCTTGAATAACATTGACTTTTCCCTTATGCAAAGGGTTTTTTATTGATTCATTTTATTCCTCTAAGGACCATTATTTGGTGTTAAGAAGATGTGGGTTTGGGGGAAGCACTCTCTTTTGGCCAAACTTGACAATCTCCTTCAACCCACTTACTGAACCTCTCAGTGTGCGCCTAGTGTGGGTTCATCTCCCCAATCTTCCACTCTATTTTTGGGAGATTTATTTCTTTGAGGTCATCAAAAACTCTATTGGCCATTTCTCGAAGGTGGATGAGGCTATGGCTTTGTTGAACTTCTCTCCTTTCACTCGCTTTTTGGTTGATATGGATATATCCACATCACTCTTGGGGGATGTGATGCTCATGATTAGGGATAGGCCTTGGATTCAATCACTGGATTTTGAGGGCCTCCCCTTTTGTTTTTTGCAATGCTTCTCTATTTCCATCTAGATACAAACAATTCTCTTTTGCATCGTAAAGGTGCTACTACTTGGTGGAAGGATGAAAATTATGATTATTTGACTATTCAAGATTGTGATTCTCCCTCTTATTCTACCTTTGAATACTCCTCACAAGATGATGATGATCCCCCTAGGGTGATTCTTCTACTTATTCGGTCTCCTATGATCTGGTGTTCCTAACTCCACTTGTTGGCGCCCAAAAATGATGGTTTGGATTTCCTATGGACTTGCCAATCCAATGTTGGGAAACCTAATTGTTTTTGCCAACTAACAAGTTCAACCAAATGGAGGTTTGAACTTTTTCAATTCTCACTCTGTAAAGAAAAGGATGGTAGGCCTGTACCTTAACCAAATCTATTGATTCAAAGGCTTTTATAACACATAAGTGAATATAAAAATTGTGGATTCTCTCAAGGCAACAAGTAAACTTGAGAGGAATCAAATTGTAAGTATCTCAATGAATTGTATATTGAATGCTTCAAAAATTGAAATGCTTTGATTAATAGTAAATGTTTAACAAAAGGTATATAAAATGAAATAGATCAAAGGAATAAAATATCACAAACTTTGAACAATGAACTGAATGACTATATTCTAATTATTGATCAGATCAATACCTTGCTCCTACTTGGGCAATAGAGTCAATTCTATATCAATCCTACATACAACTCAGAGATAGTTTTAATAACTTGTATATAACAAGACCATCATTTTAAGGGTTTCTACATGAATTATAATTGAAACCAGATTATACAGTTAGTTCTACTGAATTTTAACTCTATCTTTGAGAGACCAATAAAATAGAGGAAAGTTTGTCAACCACAACTTTCAACTGATGATCAAACTATATATATATTTCACTTTAAAAATAACATAAGAATTCACCACAATGAAACAATCTATTTAAATATATTTATCTTAGAGACTAACTAAAAAGAATTTAAAACAATTACCATAAGTGAAAGAAAAAGTACTTCTCTTTATTAATGTTGAAAAAATAGTACATTAAAGTTCATGTTGCAATTATGATCAAATTCTATTATACAATGTGTTTCTTCTCCCTTTTTTGTTTACATTTTACACCACATATATATGTGGATCAATGGTTTTCACACCCCTTTAGGGTGAAGAGACACCACCCTACGTTAAAATTTAAAAACTTCTTTTGAAAAAAATAATCAACAAATAAACTAATAACTACCTATATTTCAGATTTGGCTTTGGTCGAAAATCCAAAATAGATTGTATGAACATAATATTTTTACTAGAAATAGGAAATTTGATTTTCCAAATTGGGATGGGTTTAGATTTTCAAATTTTGATCATTTTCATTCTCTGTCGACATCATCTTTTCAAAAGGTCAAAATTCTAGCACCTCTGAAACCTTCGCTTACAGAATTTTGATTGTTCCTATCACAGATCTTCCTTCCTCAATCCCTCAACTTTTAATTAAAAATTATATATTTTTGTATCTCATTTCATGTACTCCATCATGTCATAAATTATTAGGCATGGAGTTTAGGATTTCATTTTTAGAGTCTTATCACTATATAGGACTCTAAATTTTTTCACTCCAACATGCTCTTTCTGGGGACATATGATCCTTGTGAGCATAGCGAGATCTCAGTTATCTCTGGAGAAGAATACCAAGTGTCTACTCTTTGCCTAATGTAAATTGAAGATTGGGTGGCCCCATGCCCCCCAAAAGTGAACACTGTTATTTTTCTATGTCAAAATTTTTATTCTATTCATGTAACACTTTGAATCTCCTAAATATGATATTATATTGTTCCTTATCTTTATCAACAAGAATATTTGAAAATAAACAAATCTTAGAACCATTTAGCCCCAACATATGATCCCTTGTTGTATTAGATATATCATCCTTATAGAGAATATTTATTGGTTTCACTTCATCAATGCAGTCTTTATCTTTATTTTTTTCTTTGAGAAATCATCAGGTGCACTGTGTTCTTGCTGGATGGAGGATCCCTGTGCATATGACCAGTCATATAAGTATCTAAACTAAGTTCTTCTACTTGGATATTTCCTTGTACACAATATGACCCATTTCCATTCTTTAGATATTGTTTCTCCTCACATAAAGGTTTTGAAGGTAACTCATATTTAGGAACTCTTGCTTCTTTTATATCAATAATCTGATCAAGTGGGATATTTGGATAATTTTTAGTAATTTTTTCAACATATTCTCATCATTATGCTCAGTTATTACAGTCTCATCTTTAGAAGTCTGATATAAATCTCTCTCATAGGATGAAATGAATGATATCTTACCTTCTGAATGTATATTTTGTCTATTATCATCTCCAAAATCATCATTAGGACTGCTACCTTCATCATGATGTTGATAGATTTGATTGTATAGAAAATATCCTTCACATAATGGATTTTAGAACATAGAGAATATATATTTAAATTCCTCTTCAAACAGTGGATTTGGGAACATAGAAAATTCAGGCACACCTTCATGAGATTTTTCATACGGATCATTGGATGTTTCATCAATAAGACTAATATCTTCATTGACATTATTTTTTTAAACTTCCTGTTGTTCATATGTTTTATGATGTTCTATTTTATCTCCTCTTTTTGATTTTTGGAAGTTATCATCTCCTTCATCTAGTACTCCCTGAATATATACAGATCCATTAACTTTCTTATCATGATGAAAAAAAATGTGACCACTCTTCTCAACATGTTTTTGATAGTCCATGTCTAACAAAGCTGAAATTTATTTTGTACTGAGAAATTTTTCTTCCTCATCATCATGGTCATTGATACTTGTTTCCATACACATCTCATCATGTACAAATTCTTCTTCAACTTGATCTAAATTTTCTTTCTCCTCATAATCCATGCTATCTTCATTCCCACTGAGATAATTATCAAGCATAAGGCCTTGTTTAATCTAATCATAAGCCTCCTCTTCTCTGTCTTCATCATACTTTTCTAATATCTGAAAAAGGGGCTTCAAATTAGGGTCATATAGTGAGATTCTTAACTCCAAAAAATTTCTCACTAATTCCTCGCTTGAAAGCATGATGTCTGTTGGAATCTCTTTTAAAATGCTTACCATCCTTATGAACAAATATGTTGTAGGCTACCCCTCAAATCTCTCCAAACTAAAAAATGCATCCAAAGGACACATGTAAGAGTCCTCTTCCATATTTTGATCCTGAACCTTGTCTTGTTTATAATGCATGTCATCTTCACTTGCATCATGAAACATATCAAGAAACCATTGCTCAAACTCTCTCCATGATGAGATACTTTGTTCAAGTGTCATGCTAAAAAGAAAACCTACATGATCTTTCAATGATCTTACAAATAGTTTCATAATCACATCTTTTGCATAGATATGACAATCTTAAATAAATTTACAAAATGCCTGCAAATGTTCCATTGGTGATTCTGATCCATCTCCACAAAACTTTGGAACATATTTTTTTATTTTAAGTGGAAAATCTTTCTTACCACCAAGGATGTTAACAAAACTCAATGGTCTATATACTTCAATAATAAGTTTTGGTCTTGGGTCACAAAAGTTTGATACTTTATGTGAATATGTATTTTGGTACATACTGAAGATCTGAATTTGTAGTAAATTCTTTGTTTATACATTAGGTTCTTGTCAATAAATTCACCACCTCTTTAAAGAGGAAAACTTTACTTATCTCCTTCTAGGTCTTCTCCCTCAGTAGAATCACCGACTAAAATTTTTTGTTAAATAGAGTCTCCATCTACTTGCTAGAAGGAAAAAACTCACTGTCTTAAGAGTTCTTATCTACAGTAGAGTCTTAATTATATCACAACAGCTTCTAGGAAATCTTCAACATTCTCTTTCATAGATAACTCCCCAGTAGAGTTGCCAATTTGCTGGTGCCAAAAAATGATGGTTTGGATTTTCTTATGGACTTTCCAATCCAATGTTGGGAAACCTAATTGTTTTTTTCCAAATAACAAGTTCAACCAAATGGAGGTTTAAAATTTTGCAATTCTGGCTCTGCAAAGCCAAGGTTGGTAGGCATGTACCTTAACCAAATATATTTATTCAAAGGCTTTTTATAGCAGATAACTGAATATAAAACTTGCGGATTCTCTCAAGGTGATAAGTAAACTTGAGAAGAATCAAATTGTAAGTATCTCAATCAATTGTATTTTGAATACTGCAAAAATTGAAATTATTTGATTAATAGTAAATGTTTGAAAAAAGGTATATAAAATGAAATAGATCAAAGCAATAAAATATGACAAACTTTGAACAATGAACTAAATGACTATATTCTAGTTATTGATAAGATCAGTGCCTTGCTCCTACTTGGGCAATAGAGTCAATTATATATCAATCCTATGCACACCTCAGA
This sequence comes from Thuja plicata, assembly GCA_018584345.1. Lineage (NCBI taxonomy): Eukaryota > Viridiplantae > Streptophyta > Pinopsida > Cupressales > Cupressaceae > Thuja > Thuja plicata. The sequence continues at coordinate 265,252 of MU228201.1, read as the reverse complement.
GACAGTTTTAATACCTTTTATATAACAAGGCCATCATTTCAAGGGCTTCTACATGAAATATAATTGAAACTAGATTATACAGTTAGTTCTACAGAATTTAACTCTGTCTTTGAGAGACCAATAGAATAGAGGAAAGTTTGTCAACCACAAATTTCAACTAATTATCAAACTGTATATTATTTCACTTTAAAAATAACATGAGAATTCAAAACAATGAAACAATATATCTAAATAGATTTATCTGAGAGGCTAACTAAAAATAATTAAAATCTATTACCATAAGTGAAAGAAAAAGCACATATCTCTTTATTAATGTTGAAAAAATAGTACATTAAAGTTCATGTTGCAATTGTGATCAAATTCTATTATACAATGTGTTTCTTCTCCCTTTTTTGTTTACATTTTACGCCACATATATATGTGGATCAATGGTTTTCACACCCCTTTAGGGTGAAGAGACACCACCCTATGTTAAAACTTAAAAACTTCTTTTGAAAAAACTAATCAACAAACAAACTAATAACTACCTATCTTTCGGATTTGGCTTTGGACAAAAATTAAAAATAGATTGTACGAACATAATATTTTTACTGGAAATAGGAAATGTTATTTTTTGAATTGGGTCGGGTTTAGATTTTCCATTTTTGATCATTTTCATTCTCTGTCGACATGATATTTTCAGCAAGTCAAAATTCCAGCATCTCTGAAACCTTCGCTTACAAAATTTTGATCGTTCCTGTCACAGAGCTTCCTTCCTCAATCCCTCAAATTTTAATTAAAAAATAATATATTTTTGTATCCCATTTCATGTACTCCATCATGTCATCAATTATTGGGCATGGAGTTTAGGATGCCATTTTTAGAATTTTATCAATATATAGGACTCTAAATTTTGCCAAACGTTTAGAGCTCCAACACCACCTCTGGTGGTTTTCTAAGATGCTACAACCTTTGGTGGCTAATGTATAGTGTTTCTATTACTTTGTTCCTAGTGTTGATGGTCATATAATTGGGGTTCCACTATCGTGTGGTGAGGACCCTAGTGATAGTATTGCTTGGACGGTTGTCTGTTGGCAAAGGAATAATCACTCTATTTCTCATTCTCCTACCTTTGTTGTGTGTAAGTTGGCTTCCCACTCTTGAGGTGAGTTACTAGTTGTGCTGCTAGTGTGTTTTTAATGGTCTATTTTTGACCTTTTCACTTGTAATAGCCAACAAATTTATTTATGTGTTGTTGATCTCTTGATTCTTTTTCGTTGTGGTTGTGTAAGGGTCAACCCCCTTGTTAGGTTGTTGAACTTAATAAAAAACATATTAGTATACATAAACACTCTTCATAATGATAATCAAATAATTCCAACACATTTTCACACATAACTATGCATATGTATATTATCTATCATTGACCAGTGAGCATACTTAAGTACTTATTAAATATTCTTATTAGTTGGGAAGTATCATGGTTTCTAGAGTAAAGTTTTGTAGTAAATAGAGAATAGAAGTCTATTAGGCCCGATGAAAAATTTATTAAAATGGGCTCATCTTTGAACAAGACTATCTTTTTCACTCAGACTATCACACAATTTTTTTTAAGATATGCAAAATATTATTTGTGCATTTATAATTTGGTTACTATATTTTTACTCATTTTATTCAATTTTTTTCATTTAATTCAACCACAAATGACATTATGAAGAGGTTTATTGGTCACTTGAAGAACCATTTTAATCTTTGTGTCTACACAATGTAATGCTTATCCATATGTAGTCTTGTGATATGATATTGGTGGTTCAACTTCACTATTTTATTTGCAAATCTTGATTGTGACTTTTTTCTTTCCAAGTGTTGAGTTCAGCGCATAGCATATTTTGAGATGTGAATTCCTCAATTTGTGATGTTTTTATGTTTGTTGTACCATATTGTTTTAGTTTAAAAAAATTCATATTATTTAAGTAGTGATTAAGTGTGATCATTATTATTTGATGTTGAAATTCAGTGATTTATATGTATATGCATGTATGAACATTTTTTATTTTGATTTATACTATTTTACCCCATTGGGTGATAATGTTTTTCTTTGATTTTATATACATTGAGTAGGTAGCCTTGGCTTGTGTTGAGTGCTTATATATACAGGGTTATTCTCCATATGGTTACATAGTTTTGAGTTATTTCTATTGAGCACACCTTGAGATGGAGGGAGGTGGGGGTGAATCAATCTTAAACCAAACTCTTTAACTTTTAATACCAATTTAATGTCAATTAATCCTTATTGCATATAGTAGCATAAAGAAGATAAATAAATGAGCATCAACTGCCTCCCATGTTTGCATTCTATCTTGTTTATCTTGATCTGAGCTAGACTCTTATTTATATTCATGTGACTGTTTGTATGTTGTGATCATATATTGAGATTGTGACATGCATCTGATTAGAATACATTCTATTGGTTCTACCAGTATCATTGCTGACATCGATGATAGATTATAATTGCACTTACTGTTTTGATCATATCTGCATGATGATCTAACTATGATGTGACATGATGCTTTATGATGACATTTGCTGTATTTTTTATTTGAGAATATTTGATTATGTTATCATGATGTTATTACAAATTCTCTATGTTATTGGGGCTTTTCATGTTGATGGATATTTTGTTTAGGGTTTTCACTAATATATGTTGTAAATGTCATAAAATGATTATTTAAAGTTTTAATTTGAATGAAATGTTTATTTATGATGTACATTGAGGATTAAATATGAAAGGAATGGTTTTGTAACATTCAAATACATACCAATGATTACACCACTAAAATATCCTTTCATTAGGTACACTTTGGATTATTATATGTGTGTGTGTTTTTTGACTATTTATACTATGAGAAAATACACTTGAAGTGTGCATGTTTTAGTGATTAGGTACCAAACATCTAATCCACCTGGTTCCATAGGTCTGATCATGTCTTCTCCCCGATAGTGGCACAAGATATAGTCACATTGGTTGTTTATGATTTTACCCAATATTGTCCTTTTATGGATGATGTGTCTATATTTATATATTACGCCTATGTGTAGACACCCAAAAATGGACAGGCTCGCGACTTTACATTAAAAACACTAACTTTTGTCTATTAATTAATGGTTATTTAATAGTTAATTAATCATCTATTTTCCTCTAAATTCATTCCCCAAATCATATAATCAAATTCCCAAAATTAATTAAATAATTAATTTTATTTAATTTATTAACCTTAATTAATTAATTACCATTAATTTATTAATTAAATTCAATTTCCTATAGTTTAAATTCAAATATTTAAACTTACGAATTAAATTCTTCCAATTAAATTAATTTAATTTCATCAAATAAAGCAATTCTAAATCAAAAAGAATTCAATTATCTCACATGTTGAAAACTTTAATTAAATAAATGAATTAAATATTCATTTATCTTCAAAGAGAAAACTCCAATCAGATCACATGGGTTACTCCACCCATCTCTCCAGTCCACATGAGTAACTCCACCGACCTCTTCTGTTCTAAAAGGTGACTCACAATTAGCTCTTCAGTCAATCAAACTCTATCTCCTCTTTACCAAATGAAGAGGTCAAGTTTACATATGGCTTCTCCAGTTTGTTTTAATCTCAACCATTCATATCCCTATCTCTAGGATTGATCTCAACCATTCATTTCATCCCCAATTCCTATATAATAAACCCTTCATAACATTTTGAAGGATCTAGGATTTCAAGCTCTCGTGTGCCATTACTATGTCAGTTTGGTTCTAGCATTCAATCTATCTTGCGATTACACAAACATTTCAAGTATCAAATTATCGATGCTTTTTAAGTCATAGACGCTGCCCACACCAATACTGAGCATCAAAAACAACATTTCGGAAGGAGTAGAGAGAGACGATAGAAGCTTCAAGCACTTTGGGGTTTGCATTCATTTGTTTTCCTTTCTTTGCTTGTGCATTTTATTGGTTACATTTCAAATTTATTCATTATTAGTAGCTTTGTGTATTGAATTTATATCATTGTAAAACCATTGCTACTAACCCTTGCCTTTGGAAAGCTTGGGAATCATGAATCACGATTGAAGGAGGCATACATTTTGGTGAACCTGACGTGAATCAAATAGCCTGAATATCTCTTGCAGATGATAAACAAAATTGATCAGCCACGGTTGTACGGTCGCAGACCTGAAAATTTGTATTTTTTCAATATCTCTGTTATTTTGCAATTGCTGGTATTCTGCCGCACTTGACAAAATTGCACCACAATCGACTGGTTTAATACCACAGTAAATTGTAGGTTTTCGCATTTCTTTTCTGTCATCTTCTGGGTCTCTATCTTTTCTACAGTTGTCCACAATTGACCGACTGGTACTGCAATCAGAAGAATTGTACCGCAATTGACCAATCCAGACCACAATTGACCGAACCAGACTGCAATTGATTGTGCATTACCGCAAATGAAAGTGTTTTGCTGCAATTGCTACTTTTAGGCTATAATCACATGTTATTTACCGCAATTGCCTTTGCATTACCGCAATCGCCTACAAAATTTCTCATCAGGGGCCAAATTCTTTATCTTGCTATCTAAAAATTTGATACTTTCTTTATTTTTTCTGCAGGACAACGAGTTCCCATGAACATGAAGGGTAAGTTGTTGGTGAGTATCATTCATTGTTTCCAAGTTACACATACTCTCATTTTGAAAAAATCCTTTTGATACTAACTTCTTTAAACAAATCAAATTAAAAGGAATTCACTTGTCGATTTGGCTTTAAAAAGAACAGTGTTTTCCAAACATCTCACATCTCACATTTCAGATTTGGCCTTAAAATTGACGTCGGGACTAAAATTGAACAAAGCAAAGAATCTCTCAATTTGGTGCATTAAAATTGAACAAGCAATCAACACCTACTTTTTGGGCTTAAAATTGAACACTTGTGCTTGTATGGTGGTGTATCTTAGTTCACATTTCAAATTTTTGGAGCTTAATTGATTTACCTTGTGTCTTGAGTTTTGGGTGCACTTGCACAATCTGTTAGATTAAAAACCTTTATATTTTTTAGAAAGGCCTATCAGGGGAATGCGCTTCTTCCTTAGAGAACAACCTTAAACCGGTAATCCTTTTGATTGGTATATAAACAAGGTGCAAACCAAAGTTCCATCTTATCTAGCCAAGCTCGGGTGAGGTGTGTTGGTGATAGTTTGGATCAGGTGAATATCCCTAAGGAGCCAGCGTGATCGACTAGGCTCTTAAGTGAGTCACACACATACAAACCGATTGGATAGATGCCATGAACCCTTACTAAAACCTTGCTAATTAGAGGTCAACCCAATTTACCTCCAAATAGGTACCTTATTATAGTGCAAGGGGTTGCAGAATTTCCCCCCAAGATTCCCAACATATGTGTCCCATGATATTTGTGTAGTGAAAGAGATCTTCACTCCACAGCAACAATACCTAGAAACGACAAAAAAATGGGCACCTACAGCATGGGCCTTCGTGTCCTAGTAGTGTGACAATTTCTATGTGAGCTAATGGACATTCAAGCATTGGGCCTATAACATTGTATTCTGAAGCCATTGACCTAGATTAATCTAATTTTTCATTGTTGAGACCTCGCGATAATCTTGCAACTTGAAAAATTTGTAGAACATACACATTGTCAGTCTTCATTCTTCAAAACACAGTGTGTGTCGTGCTTGTTCTTTGATCAATTTTTGAAAACGCAAAACAAACATCCAAACTGTCAAAATGAGTTGGACATGTTAAAGTCTAGGGTTGTCAACATCAACTATCTTGCAAATCAAAATCCTTGTTCCAAAATATCAAAATTCTCAAACAGTGTTACTTACCCTCTAGTATTTTTTTAGATTGTTCCCCTTTTACTGCAATTGCCCGCATTTTGCCACAATTGACGAAAGTCTACTGTAGTTAACTTGTTTATTGCTGCAATCATCCTATTTATTAACGCAATTGGTGATAAACTACCGCAATTAACCATTTACTTTACCGTAATCGGTGGATTTGTACCACAATTGACCAGAGATACATTATTCATGTTTTGACCTGAAAACCTTGAAAGAACTCTTCATTTGGTGTCCAAAACTAGTGTATATCCTAGGGAAACACGAAGAACATTGTGTGAATCTCTAAACATTAAAGATCTTCACTTCTCTGAAAAGCACGATTATTGTCAAAAACATTGTTAGTTCGAAAGCTCAGACTCGAAATAACTTGATCTCATCATATCAAACATCATCATCTTTATCAAAGTGACTTTGTCCAAGACAAAGGTTGACAAAACTTATCTTTTTACATCATCACCACTTTGAGATCAAGATATATCAAAATCTGTCCTTAGAATTACCCTTGTCCAAAACATAACTCGGACTTCCTTAGAAAGGATATTCTTCTTTCTTTTCTTTATATCACTTGTTTTAGTTACAAAATATGGATCACACTATGTCTCAAACACCTCATGGAGGGCCTTACATAAGGTCAAAGGATAGAACACAACCTACTGAGTCATATATCAACAGATTCCCCACTTGGGAAACAAAGAGAGAAGATGACCCTTTTGTAAACACCAGTTCTACTCTGTTCATTGAAAAACCCCGTGGGGCAGCTCTTTTCCAAAATGTCATAGAAGAGGAACTAGAGGATATAGAGAAAGATGCTTACTCCACACAAGTAGTTGAAGTTGTTGTAGAGAGGAATCTCAAATTTTTCTTAGCTATGTTGATAAAGAAGGGAGTCAAACTCCCCGTTGAATTCAGTGTATCGACCATATGGATTGAAAACCCTCTTGCAGGTCAAAACACTACTCGGTCTCCTCAGATACTGCATGTTGTCTCTCAAATCTTCCCACCATTGGTAATACCTACATTGACATAGACGATACCCAGTCAAGTCAATGACATGAAACAGGCTAGCACATCTTCCACTCAAAGAATCACAGGCTCGCAACTAAGTGCACCTATGGTCACTAGTATGCTCCCACCTTCGGTCACATGGCCGAGGCAATCAAGCTCTCATGCTATGCCTTCCATCCCACCAAACACCAACTATTCTAAAACTATGCCACTACTATAGTCAAATCATACTAGTCTTAGGATCAACAGCTCATGCCCATAGGGATCAATCTCTGTAGGTATGACTTATAGTCAATGCCCACCCAAGCCTACACCATTTCCCATTCTGACTTCAATCCAACCTCCACAATAGCAACCACATCTTCAGTTGCCACAAATCCAACCCTAGAAACAGCAACCCCAGCTTCAGTTGCCTCAAATCCAACCCCAGCAATAGCAACCCTAGCTTCAGTTGCCTCAAAACCAATCCCTGCAACAACAACCCCAGCTTTAGTTGCCTCAATTCCAACCTTAGCAGCAGCAACCCCAACTTCAACCCCAACCTCAGCAGTAGAAATATCAACCCTAGCAATATCAACCCCAGTTTCAATCACAACATTCCCAATCCCAACAGAAAATGCATCAAAACCCACCATGGGCTAGTCATGTGCCCCCGTTTAAAATCACTCAATGGGAAATCAATATCAAGTCCCTGGGATGAAATCCTATGTTCCTACTCAAGGGACACAGAGGCGCAGCCTCATACCCACTACAGCATAGAGGAACATCCTCACACATCAACCTCAATATCAAACGTACATGTTAATGCAACAAATGTAAACCCTTCAAACCCAAATGATGGATATGAAAAATCAGGGGAAAACTAAATCCTACACCACATAGGATTTATACCCATACCCCTTTGACCATTCTCTCCACATGTCTTCGTTCTCAAATCACTTCTTGATACTGTAATTTTAAAAATATAGGGGCAATACCAACCCTCTTGAACATATTCAAGAATTTTTTTCTAGTTGCATCAAAGTCGCCCATGATGAAACATATTTAATGCGACTATTCCCACAAAGCTTGGCCGGACCAGCAATGGAATGGTTCTCGCATTTACCTCATGGCATTCAGTCTTGGGGTGAACTAGCAGAAATGTTCATAGCTCACTTCCATCATAACATCGAGCACAAGGTCATCATCAAGGACCTTTGTGATATCAAACAAAAGGATGGAGAGTCTTTTGTGAAGTTCCTACAGAGATGGAGGAACACGGAAAATTGCATAACATATGATGTGACCGAGCAAGACCTAATAGTCATGTTTGTTGAAAATCTAATTCTAGACATGTCATTCACAATAGAATTATAGTTAGCTCTGAACTTCACACAACTCATCGAATGAGGATTTTTTTGTGAGCAGAACTTAGTCAAATGAGGAATCCTTGTAGATCCAACACAAATGAATACAAACAAAAATGCAACGGACAAGGCTAAGTGGTGGAACAAAAACAAAAATGTCACCAATGATGGTGTCATTGATGTGAAGACAATCAACTATGTACAACCCAAGGTGTCACTCCAAGGCGCACATGTGGCCAACCAACAACCCACAGGCCCCACTCAACAAGCATACACCCAAAACCAACCTCCCCCTGTCCAAGCAGCCATTGTGTCAAACAATCAACAACAAACTCAACGCAGACCACGATTTCAATTCCAGCAATGAGATTTCACACCATTAGGAGCCGATAGAATAAGCTTTACACAAGTTGATACAATCAAACACTATCACTCTCCCAAAAATCAGGGAATTTGAACAAGATGCAAACAAACCAAGGTGGTATAATGACAAAGACTTCTGTGAGTTTCATTGGGTGAAAGGGCACAAAATGCCTAACTATTTCTAATTGAAACATGCTATCCAAGATTTGATTGACATAGGGGTCATCGATGTGACAAATACCTAAGCCAAAGGCACAACTGATCACACTATCTTCAACGATACCTTTTGTAGACATCCAAAAATGGACAGGCTTGCGACTTTACATTAAAAACACTAATTTTCATTTATTAATTAATGGTTTTTTAATCATTAATTAATCATCTATTTTCCTCTAAATTCATTCCCCAAATCATCTAATCAAATTCTCAAAATTAATTAAATAATTAATTTTATTTAATTAATAACCTTAATTGATTAATTACCATTAATTAATTAATTAAATTAAATTTCCTATAGTTTAAATTCAAATATTTAAACTTACTAATTAAATTCTTCCAATTAAATTAATATAATTTCATTCAATAGAGGAATTCTAAAACTAAAAGAATTCAATTATCTGACATGTTGAAAACTTTAATTAAATAAATAAATTAAATATTCATTTATCTTCAAAGAGATAACTCCAATCAGATCACATGGGTTACTCCACCCATCTCTCCAGTCCACATAGGTAACTTCACCCACCTCTAGTCCACATGGGTAACTTCACCCACCTCTTCAGTTCAAAAAGGTAACTCACAATTAGCTCTTCAGTCAACCAAGCTTTGTCTCCTCTTTAAAAATTGAAGAGGTGGAATTTACTGATGGCTTCTCCAGTTCCCTTTGATCTCAACCGTTCATCTCCATATCTCTGGGATTGATCTCAACCATTCATTTCATCCCCAATTCCTATATAATAAACCCTTCATAACCATTTCAAGGATCCAGGATTTCAAGCTCTCGTGCACCGTTACTATGTCAGTTTGGTTCTAGCATTCAAGCCATCTTGCGATCACACACACTTGTTTCAATTAGCAAATTCTTGACACTTCTCAAGTCATAGACGCTGCCCACCCCAATACTGAGCATCAAGAATAGCATTTCGGAAGGAGTAGAGAGAAACAATAGAAGCTTCAAGCACTTTAGATTTTGCATTCATTTGTTTTCCTTTCTTTTCTTGTACATTTTATTGGGTATGCTTCGAGTTATTCATTTTAGTAGTATTTGTGTAATGGATTTATATCATTTGTAAAACCTTTGCTACTAACCCATGCCTTTGGAAATCTTGGGAACTACAAATCATGGAGAAGAGGCGTACACCTTTCATGATCACAATAATGGAAAAGCCTCCGGGTCTGGTGGATAGACAAAATAAGTCAACTATATGTATGCCAATAGTGATAATGTTATTAATTGCCTCAATCCTTCAGATAGCCATGTGGCTACGATCACTATCAAAGACCAAGGTAACAAATGTACTGTAACAACACATCATGCCAGAGTCATCTTGCAAGGAGTACCATCCTCATCTACTATATCTGCTAATCCTAATGCAAACTCAAATCCACAGCCGAGCATAGTGGATCAACTAAAGTGCACACCTGCCCAGATCTCCATGTTTGACCTATTGCACATATCTCCATAGCATAAACTGGCACTTGACCAAGCCCTTCAGAATGTAGTTTTCCCAAGGGTCATAACACTCAAGATCTTCCAAATGATGGTTAACCATATAGCTGCTAACAAACATGGCACATTCACAGACCGTGATGTACCGCCACATAAACCCCTGCATAATGATCCTTTGCACTTACTTGTCCAGGTCCACAAAAGTGCTATCTGTAGGGTCCTTGTTGATGGTGGAGCTAGGTTAAACATATGTAATCTAAATTTAATCAAGCAACTAGGCTATTCAGAGTCAAGCATTGATGTCACAAGGAGGATAAATATTAGAGCTTATGAGGAAGAGGAAAGGTCCTCTAAAGGTATTATCATTCTAGCTGTCTGTATTGGTCTAGTGGTCAAGAACACCCCCTTCCAGATCCTAGATCTTGAGTTGGGATACAACATGTTAATAGGGAGACCATGGATAAATGAAATGCAAGCCGTACCCTTGACATACCATCAATGCATCAAGTTCCCACACTAGGGAGAAGAAATAATCACAGAGGGAGATCCCCAACCTTTCCAATACTGTAACACGATCCAAATAACCATAGAAAACCAAGTACCTTTAAACCAAGATGCAATTATTCCCTCCTCTTTAGATTCAAATCCTAAGGATGTCACATGGAAAGCAGGAATGATATCCTTTACTGACAAGGGCTATGGTGACTACAGATATGAAGAGGCTTTCACCATCATGCACATGCCTCAGAGCCCAAGAACTTATGACATGCCACAACCTATTATTATAATAGAAACTCTGTAGCCTGTTCTATTCAGATGTCCACCCACAACCTTTGTCAGATAGGGAGACATAGGAGACAAAAATCCATTTGAGCAAGATATCAGTACATGGTTATACCAAGACCCACAAGAGACAATCTGACAAACCCTACCCTTGTCAAACTATGGTAATGGTTATACAATGTTACAAATATTTGGGTATGATGGTACAAATAGCTTGGGGGAAAGACAACAAGGCATAATGGAATTATCTCTCCCGCCAACCTAGAGAAACAAGAGAGGGTTAGGCTATGGGCAAAAAAGATCCGGTCCTATAATCCAAGACATCCAAGTTGATCAGGAACAAATAGAAAAGATGCACTAGGGGCACAACACATAACATGTCTTGATAAGAAACATACTAGCATAGTTGTTGCCCACCAAAGAGGGAACCACGCAAACCCAAATAGACCTCCAAATAGTAATAGATGATAATGAAGGAAGTGAAACATCTGACTAGTGTTCTATGAAGACTGACTCCCACAAGTATGAGTGGAGATCCCTTCACAACTCTGAACCGTCGATCCCAGTTCCCCTTGGTAAAACACTATCATAAACATGGAGGACTTATTTGACCAACTATCCATTATCAAACAACCCTGCATAGATAAGCATGCCATTTATAATTTCTCAGGTGGTGCGTCCACATCACAGTCCAGTTTTGTAGGAACGATATCTAAAGTCCCTTTCAACCAACTAGAGTCAAACAACCACGAAAGTATCTGTCTTGTACACCCAAACATAATAGATTGGGATCAACAAGGACCGCCTGATTTAGATTTATTTGAGAACATTCAAGCTATAGCTAATTTCATGGGACTTAGGGAAGGCATGCCATCAGGAGACCACAAGGAAGGATTCTCCATTGACCTTGACAGGGCGGCATATTTTGGGGAGGCAGCTCCTATTTCCAGTCCACAAAAGAAAAAAGAACAAAAGAATGATAAAAATCTAAAACAAGATGTATCTTCTTATGAAAACCTCATTGAGGTGCTAGAAGATGGAAAGAAGGAACTCCTCCCCTTGACAGAGGAGAAATCAACATTACTAGCAGAAGAAATAGAGAAAGTAAATTTGGGAGATGACAAGAACCCAAAGAACATATACTTGGAAAAATCACTCACCCCTAAGGAGAGAGAATAGTTTATCAGCTTCTTTAAAGCAAGAATGATCAATTTCTCATGGTCCTACTTAGATATGCTAGGATTAGATCCAAAACTCATGCTACATCATCTCCGATTGCTACCCAACGCTGAACCAGTCAAACAGAAGCTAAGGAAGATGCATCCCCATGTTGCATTATTAGTGAAGGTAGAATTGAAGAAGCTCCTGGATGCTAAGTTCATAAGACCTATACCATACACAGATTGGATATCTAACTTGGTACCAGTTACAAAGCACAGATTTGCACAGACTTCAGGGATCTCAACATAGCTTGTCCCAAAGATGACTTTCCTTTACCCAACATTGATATGATAGTAGATCTAACCATTGGACATCAAATGCTATCACTCATGGATGGTTTTTCAGGGTATAATCAGATAAGGATCGCACCAGAGGATCAACATAAAACAACATTCACATGTCCTTGGGGCAATTACTGCTAGAACATCATGTCATTTGGTCTCAAATATGCTGGCGTGACATATCAAAGGGCTATGAAAACAATATTTCATGTTCTCATCCACAAAAAAATGGAAGACTATGTGGACAACATACTATCCAAGTCAATGCTCCACAAGGATCATCTACAAGTATTGGGACCAATCTTTGATAGAATGCATGAATACAAATTCCGTTTAAACCCAAAAAAATGTGCATTCGGTGTCACAACAGGAAAGCTAATGGGGTTCATAGTGTCACATAGAGGCATCGAAGTAGACCCAGATAAAGTCAAAGAAATATTGGACATGCCTCCACCATTGAACCTAAGGAAACTAAGAGGGTTACAAGGAAGGCTCCAATCAATCAAGCACTTCATAGCTCAGCTAGAAGACAAGTGTCACCCATTCCAACATCTACTACACAGAGACATCAAATTCATATGGACGGAGAAATGCAAACAAGCATTGCAAACATTCAAGGAATACCTCCTCAAATCTCCTATATTGGTGCCACCAGTCCAAGGTAGAACATTGCTTCTATATATCTAAGCAATGGAATCAACATTAGTGCTACATAAACCCCTTCATAATGATCCTTTGCACTTACTTGTCTAGGTCCACAAAAGTGTTATCTATAGGATCCTTGTTGATGGTGGAGATAGGTTAAACATCTGTAATCTAAAGTTAATCAAGCAACTGGGCTATTCAGATTCAAAAATTGATGTCACGAGGAGGATAAATATTAGAGCTTATGAAGAAGAGGAAAGGTCCTCTAAAGGTATTATCATTCTACCTATCTCTATTGGTCCAGTGGTCAAGAACACCCCATTCCAGATCCTAGATCTTGAGTTGGGATACAACATGTTACTAGGGAGACCATGGATAAATGAAATGAAAGTTGTACCCTCGACATACCATCAATGCATCAAGTTCCCACACCAGGGAGAAGAAATAATCATAGAGGGAGATCCCCAACCTTTCCAATACTGTAATGCAGTCCAAATAACCATAGACAACCAAGTACCTTTAAACCAAGATGCAAGTATTCCCTCCTCTTTAGATTCAAATCCTAAAGATGTCACACGGAAAGCGGGCAAGATATCCATTACTGAAAATGGCTGTGGTGATTACAGATATGAAGAGGATTTCACCATCATGCACATGCCTCAGAGCCCAAGAACTTATGGCATGCCACAACCTGTTATTATAATAGAAAATCTACAACCTGTTCTATTCAGATGTCCACCCACAACCTTTTTCAGATGGGGAGACATAGGAGAAGAAAATCCATTTGAGCAAGATATCAGTACATGGTTATACCAAGACCCACAAGAGACAATCTGAAAAACCCTACCCCTGTCAAACTATGGTAATGGTTATACAATGTTAAAAAGATTCACGTATGATGCTACAACTAGCTTGGGGGCAAGACAACAAGGCATAATGGAATTATCTCTCCCGCCAACCCAGAGAAACAAGAGAGGGTTAGGCTATGGGAAACAAAGAGCTGGTCCTATAATCCAAGACATTCAAGTTGCTTAGGAACAAATAGAAAAGATGCACTAGGGATGCAACACATAACATGTCTTGATAAGAAACATACTAGCACATTTGTTGCTCACAGAAGAGGGAACCATGCAAACCCAAATAGATCTCCACATAGCAATAGATGATAATGAAGGAAGTGAGACATTTGATGAGTGTTCTATTGAGACTGACTCCCACAAGCATGAGTGGAGATCCCTTCATGACTCTGAACCGTCGATCCTAGATTATTCCCCTTGTTCAAACACTCTCATAAACTTGGAGGACTTATTTGACCAACTATCCATGCCGAACAACCCTGCATAGATAAGCATGTCATTTATCATTTCTTAGGTGGTGCGTCCACATCACAGTCCAGTTTGTAGGAAGCATATCTGTAGTCCCTTTCAACCAACTAGAGTCAAACAACCACAAAAGTATCTATCTTGTACACCCAAAGCTAATAGAGTGGGATCAACAAGGACCGCCTGATTTAGATGTCTTTGAGAACATTCAAGCTATAGCTGATTTCATGGGACTTAGGGAAGGCATGCCATCAGGAGACCACAAGGTAGGCTTCTCCATTGACCTTAATAGGGCGGCATATTTTGGGGAGGTAGATCCTCTTTCTAGTCCACAAAAGAAAAAAGAACAAAAGAATGATAAAAAGCTAAAACAAGACGTATCTTCTTGTGAAAACCTCACTGAGGCGCTAGAAGATGGAAAGAAGGAACTCCTCCCCTTGACAGAGGAGAAATCAACATTACTAGCAGAAGAAATAGAGGAAGTAAATTTGGGAGATGACAAGAACCCAAAGAACATATACTTGGAAAAATCACTCACCCCTGAGGAGAGAGAATAGTTTATCAGCTTCTTTAAATCAAGAATGATCAATTTCGTATGGTCCTACTTGGATATGCCAGGATTAGAACCAGAACTTGTGCTACATCATCTCTCATTTCTACCCAACACCAAACCAGTCAAACAAAAGCTAAGGAAGATGCATCCCCATGTTGCATTATTAGTGAAGGCAGAATTGAAGAAGCTCCTAGATGCTAAGTTCATAAGACCTATACCATACATAGACTAGATATCTAACTTGGTACCAGTTACAAAGCATAGTGGTCAAATACAGATTTGCACAGACTTCAGGGATCTCAACATAGCTTGTCCCAAAGATGACTTTCCTTTACCCAACATTGATATGATAGTAGATC
>MU228201.1:236378-247618 GCA_018584345.1 Thuja plicata | reverse complement strand
GATTACGGGGAAACCAAATGGTAAAAACCCCGGTGGGAATTAGCACCCACAATGAACTATACTTGTTTATAGTAATCCCTGTTAGAAGATATTTCAACCTTGTTAGGAGTTGTACTTTACAATGCAAAAAGTATAGTGACTTGGTTAAGAGTCAGACCCTATTAGGAGTCTTTTACAAATAACGCTATTAGGGGTGGTGGACTCATAGTCCAAAATCTCACTGCGTAATGGTGAAGACTACAACCTTCTGTATAACAGATATGCACTATATCTAATGATGAACTGTAGAGTAGACCTCCTGTCTTGATCAGTTCCAGTGTATTACAATCTTTCACTTCTTCTTCACATAGACTCTTGATGAATGAACCAACTCTGATAATCTACTCTATACATATTTCTTCTCTTTTTGTATCATTCACACATAGCGTATCACAAATGACTTGCTATAAGTATCTTCCTCAAAGTATGAGATCATGGGACCTATAAGACAACTCTTCATAACATCCTTGTCAGCTCTACTAAGCACACAAGCATAATTACAACCGTGCAAGTATAAATTGAATAGATGCAATGCTTCACTAAGTCGGCCTCACTAAATTAACTCTAACTTTGAAATATTCTTGAAACACGTTTGGCACCTTTAGATAACTATCATCAACTCATAAATAATCATGAATATACACGCACATATCCTAAAGATAGGTGCAACTCAAGAAACATGTTACATATGTCAGCTCTGAATAGATACTCTTCCTGGACTGTAACTGCCAATAACAGAATTACACAACTTGACTGAAACATCATATCTAGATTTGTGTGTATGAAAATAACATAATAAACATGTCAAAAACATGTAGCTAACCACGCAAGTCTTCATGTCATCATTCTGATAAGTACATATAGAATTACTACTATGTATTATATGTTGTCATCAATGACAAACATACAATCAATCAACTGAACATAATCAAATCTCCAACAGTAACAACTTAGCTAAGAAGATCATCTGCATGGGATACTACTGGCCCATAGTAGAGACAGATGCACACAAACATGTACAAAGGTGTAGATAGTGTCATATTCATGGAGACCTCATCCATACACCAGCCTAAGAACTAAATCCTATCACATCGCCATTGCCATTTTCTATGTGGGGATTTGACCTAGTGGGCAAAATTACACCTTCTTCAGAAAATGGACACAAATACATGATAGCAGAAACAAAGTACTTCACTAAGTGGGTGGAATCAATTCCCCTCACTTACATAACTGGAAAACAAATAGCAATGTTCATACTTAACCACATTATTTGTAGATATGGGATCCCTCAAACTATCCTAACATATCATGGTACACCTTTCCAAAACAAGGATGTTGAAGAGCTATGCGAACAGTTCCATATCAAACAAGGTTTCTCTTCATTTTATTATCCTCAAGGGAATAGCCAAGCCGAAGCTACAAACAAAACAATCTTAAAAATCTTGAAGAAAATAGTGAAGGAATCAGGAGACTGATATTTATAGCTTTGTCCCGCATTATGGGCATACAAAACTAGCATGAGAACACCTACAAGAGCCACTCCTTTCTCCCTAGTCTATGGATTAGAAGAAGTACTACCCCTCAAAGTGGAAAACCCATCCCTAAGGATATCATTGAAGAACCTAATTACAGATGAAGACTACAGAGTAGCAAGGCTCAATAAACTTGAGTTACTAGATGAAAGAAGACAGCATGCATTTGACTACTTATAAGGCTATCAGAATCGCCTTAGAAGGAACTATCATAAGAAGGTGACGTCAAAAAAATTTGAGGTAGGAGACCTCATCCTCACAAAAAATCAAAAGAACCCAGAAGAGCGAATCAAACTCGAAAAGTTTGAGCCTAACTGGCTAGGACCATTTGTCATTGTCATCTCTACCCAGAGTGGTGCATTCATACTAGCGACACCAGAAGGAGATCAGCTCCCTGGATACATCAATAGAATGAACCTCAAGAGGTTCTACCCTTGAGGTCTATATGGTTAAGGCACCTATCTACATTTCCAGAAAATACCAACAAAAAAAAAATCAGAAAATACAAAATGTTACCTTGGTGAAAACCTGGCAAACAGGCACCTTGGCGATAGAAAAAAAAAATCAAAAAAGAAAAAAAGTAAAGAGAAACAAAATCACTCTCTCAGTGAAAACCTAGCAAACAGGCGCTATTGAGTAGGTACTGTTAGTTCCTTTTCTTGCTGACATAAAAATACTCTCAAAGAGCTTGCTCTATTTATCCTAGACACTGATCAAACAAGATACATAATGACAGAAATAGGGTTTTTAGACCCTCTACACTTTGAGCTCCATAAACTCCAGTGGGATTACCCTTCCAACTTGGAACAATCAAATCACTAAATCAATCTAGTATAATATGAATGGAATTATAGGGATTAACCACTGTAAAATTTATTGAACAAACCAAACATAAAGGTAAAGATGAATTTTGATAATGAAAGTCACTTAATTTAGTGGAAAACAAACCACTGCTTAAATCCTAGGGCATGGAGTCACTTTTAAACAACTTTAACCAATCTTCTCATGAACTAAATCTAAAATAGCTACAGAATCTGGTATAAACACAGCTATACCTTACATATCTATCCTCACACATATAACAAACTCAATTCATCAAATTCATTATATACCCTGAATCTTACTAAAAATAATCCTAAAGGAATTTTAATCTTTCCTTGAAATAATCCCAAAACTATTTCCAAAATCTGCCTAACAGATGCATAAATTGAACTCTCCTTGAGCATTCAAGTCACATAAAATTCAGAAAACCATAATGAAGACAAAATACTCATCATATGTTTTAGAAACTATTGACGGATTTCATTTTTTGTATTCATAATCAGAATTGCTAATATATTTGACAATAATTTCAAAACCCTAAAATCATATTGGTCTTAAACCAAAGTTCACATTTAAACTTGTACTTCCAAATGAGAAATGTCTATCTTTTTCCCAGTAGTCTTGGAATCCTTTTATAACTAAGGATGCAACAAGCTATGGACTACATGGGAAAGATTTACAAAATCTTTTACAACAACAAAATTTGCAGTTAACATAAAAAAAAGCTGCAACAGAAAATAGGTGGCAGAAGTTGACAAAGTCTAAACAAGATTTGTTGATGCAGTTTGACAGTATCTTTTTGATCCTTTCAGCTTCACTTCCCACATTTTTACCTCCTTGGTGGTGGGCCAAAAAAAATTATTTACCTGTTCCAGTTTTGCAACAGCCTATGTCCACCTGGCGTCAATGGTTGTTCTTTCCTCTAAGATGAACTTGGTCATATCTCTCTCAACCTTGAAGAGGTTGTCAATCAGTTCATTACAGTATTTAGCATTTACATCCTTCTCTACATGCTGCTTCATTTCCTCATCTTTAAATATCCCATAAAATCCATCTGTCCAAACAGATTGTGGCTTCAGAATGCCAGCTTCATCATATATTTTTGGGATTAGGGGAGGGCACTGGTCACCGAATAGTTGCAATTTACTATTTATCAAGTCAGCCTTGCCATTGAAGAAACCATATGTATTATTTACCTCATTGATCATTTCAATGGTGTCTATGATTTTATCAGGAAAATCATCACTGTATAACATGGTTGTTTTCAATTGGTCCATCAACCTATCTCTTCCTGACCAAGTTTTAAATGTAGGCTCCAAGAATGTCATAGATTCAACAACTACCCTTGATGCTTCTTGCAATGAGCCATATAGTGTATACACTATGTCAGTATTTTGTTTCAAACATCAATTCAATGTTGAAGTATGGGCAATATGATAAACATGACATTTATGTTATGTCCCTGTGACAATTACTTGGACTGGCCTTCTGCCATTGCTGAGTCTTCTTTTGCCTCTATGGCAGCATCTATTTCACTTTTTGGTATTTCCTGAGGGACTCGAGTCTTTTCTCTTTTACTTTCCACTAATTCCTCTTTCAACTTAGCAATCTCTTCCTCCAATGTGTAGTTATGAACCACCACCTCTTCATGCTTTTTTTCTAAGGCCATCATTTGGCCAAAAGTTGTTTCATACCTCTTAGATAGATCATCAACCTTTTCTAGGTTCATGAATGATACTTGAGTCATCAACTGAGCTATCTCAGTGTCTATAGTGTTCTACAGATTCCAAATCATCCTGTCTACTTTCTTTTCCTCTCTTATAGTCATGACTAGAGGCTTTTGTGTAGCAGGGGATAATGACCATATAGCTAGAGTCTTGGATTTAGGATCAAATCCTGATCATTTTAGAACTTCATCAATTTCAAACTCTACTTTCATTAAGGGTTCTTCTTACCTCCTTATTTGGTCAATGATGAAAGTGGACTATAAGTCTCAATCTGGGATTAATAGCATCGTACTATTCTGCACCAATAGTCTTCCTTGATCCACAGTGATCAACTCACTCTCAAGATCATAATCCTAGAGTGTCTTCACAATTTTATCAATCTTTTCCTCCTGACCTTCTCCTATGATCAGGTTCTACCTTAGATCCTTCTGCTTCATTTTGATCAAGAAGCTCTTGAATTCATCAGATTTTATGAATTCATCATCTTTCATGAATTCACTAGCCATCATCACTGTCTCATCACTTTCTTTGAATAATACCATCTGATTATCCCCTTGACTTTCAACCTGGGGTTGCTTTTGCATTTGTTTTTTGAGCCTCCTGAAATATTTACCATGCTCTGTTATTATAGCTTTGGCCATATTCTTCTTGTCCTACCCCTTCTTGTGTTTTGTTTTTTTCTTTTTCCTGGGTGGCTCCCTGGCATTGGTAGCTTCTTCACCCACCTCTTATTCTTCTTGGTGAAACTGTTCCTGTTGTTCTTCATTTTCCTATATTGTAAGACTTGAGCATCTCCTCCATTCCCTGTAAATATGGGAGGTCATGGAAAAAAATAGAAAAAGTATTATCTGATTCTTTCCAGTCAGTTTCTTCCCTGAGAAGGTTATCCCATTTTATTCTTCTTTTCTGGATTTCTTGCCTATCCAATGTTTTTTCTCATAATGTCTTCCTCATCCAGTGGCTCATGATCTCTAGTCTTTTGCCAAGGGGTCATAGATTTCAGGGCTATGTTTACAAATTGTTCTGGATCACAGAACCTATCAATTGCTGGAGACATTATAAATTACTTTAGGAAATTATTTATCAAGTCAAAAACTCTCTTCCCAATAGATAAATCACAACCAACCCATAGCCTAGGGAAATAAGTACCCTTCTTGTGCCCTTCCAAATACTCTTTGTCAACCCAAGTAATCTGCCAAACAAATTCTAAGAAAGAAACCCTAAGAGGGACAAACTTTGGGAGGATGTGAGTTGGTTGTGTACAACCATATACCCTTATGATAGTAATATGATCAAAGTAGAGAAAATCACCCCAGTTGTGAGTAATTGGCCAATTTGGAACAAATTTCCAAGGTCTTAAAACTCTTCTGACCTCACTTGGAAGTCTCTGCCTATCAGTTCCTAGTAAGTCAAAAATTGGATCCACAATCCAATTACAGAAACATACATAAGATGAATTTACTAACAAACTATCCCACACCTATGTCCATCTTTGGATTGGTGCATTGATACCATACTCTTCAATGAACAATTCAAGCTCTTTGTCCATGGACTCCCTGTTAAAATATAGAATCATACACATTAAATAGGAATAATGCTTAAAAGTTGGCACAGGGGCATCCGACTGAATTTCTACCAATGCAGCATGTATAGCCTCAACTATGTATCCCACATAATCATAATCAGTGTTGAATTTTTGGTGCTAGATATTCATGTCCATCATGAGCACATCCTGGGGTACTGTTGAATCTTCGTCAAAACCTAATACTCTAGTTAGGCCATAAACTATGCATTTTAAATAGTAGTGAAAGAGAGACAAGTCAAAAGGTGGTTTGAGGTTGTCTAGGACATTTACCAATTTCCTATCCATCCTAGGCATATATCTGGGCATTTCAAATTTCTTGATTAATTTCTCCCTTTTCTTGTAATCCACCTGATTTTTTTCTAACTCAATTTCTATGCATAATGCACCAGTGATCCCAAACACTTCTGCTACTGATCTCTTATCTATGGATACTAAGGTCTCTTTGTTTTTCTTTCTGATTACCCTAGCTACTGGGAAATAATTCTTAGCAAGTTCCCTAATCAACCCTATATCCACATATATGTTAGGCACAATTAATTTTTCCATAGTTAACTCCCAGGGATTGTAAATAGGTACTAGTTTAATTCTATTATTCAAAAAAAAATGGAACAGATTATTACCAGAGAAATTTGGAGTGACCGGGCTTCTACATTGACACCATTTGTCTTTCCACTCATCCCAGTTAGCATTGTTTTCATTTGATGTCCCGGGCAACAAATCAGTAAATTCTTCTATGTATTTCTTTATTGCAACCTTCTTCTTCTCAGACCCCTATGAGGCACCGCTAGTGGTAGCTTGACTCATCTTTCCTTTTGAGATTTCAATCTCAAAAGAACAAGCTCTATTGATTTCACAACAAAAAGTTTCAAAGCGCAAATGAGAGTTGTACAAAATCAAGCTCAATCATTCATCTTTATAGCCATCAAATCGGTGTCTCTTCAACTTGAATGCCAAATTCTCGCACTTGCAATGTCATGCAATCATCTCTTTGTAACTAATGTTGCCATTAATTCACACTGTATGATCCCCGCTGGAAAAAAGTACACACTTTTTCTCTTTTTGCACTCGTAAGCCTAAAATGAGCCACATGTCAACTTGTCGCTTACCCACTGTATCTTGCCTAAATTCAAATTTTTCCTTGCGAGTGAGTGACAAGACCTTTCCTTTTAAGCAGTCACACACTTGCGATCTATCTTTTATTTGGTTCATATGCTCCGTGACTAAGCGATGACCTAACTAGAAACTTTATCATCTTAAAATCGTGCACTCACTATCTCTTTATGCTTTATGTTTATATCTGAGCGAGTGAGTGGCATTACTTTTCCTTTTATCAGTCGCAGACTCACCCCTTAGAACTTTACTTTCATTGAAACTCTGCGAGTGAGTGACATGATCTTTCTTACTCATACACTTCTTAGTCGCACACTCGCTGACCTCCACTTATCATGCTTTGTGCTTGAGCGATTAAGTGGGTTTTCAAAACAATCATACATTACTTTCTAGTCACGTAGTCACCAAGGCTTTTTGATTTGTCTTTATACCTCTGTGAGTGAGTGATGACTATCTTCATTGTGCACTTTTACTGAGTCGTTCACTCGCACTACAAGATATTCTAGTACATAAGCATTAGCGAGTGAGCGATGACCCCTTTTGATTATAGTCGCATACTCGCTGCTGAAATTTCTTTATGGATGAATCCTCCGCGACTGAGCGAGTGCCTTCATCACATCTTCACAATGTATTAATCACTCACTCGCTGATCTCTCTGGACTAATCTTTCTTTATGAGTGACTGAGTGACATCTTTCCCTTTTTATTCATCACGCACTCGCTGATATCTTTTCATTTGACTTTATTCATGGGTGAGTGAGCAATATCCTTTTCTTTCATTCATCGCACACTCGCGAGCTTAAAATTTGAAACAGTGAATCATTGGCGAGTGAGCGACAGCAAAATTGAACATTTAGTCACGCACTCATGCACTTTATTAATACTGTATATCTCCTATGTGACTGAGCAACAAGACCATCTGATGACCAAAACATACTGTATTGCACACTCAAACTGCAGAAAACACAACATTTAAGACTTGCACGAGTGAGTGGCAAGACCCTTCCTTTTACACCACTCGCTTAGTCGCAGACCAAAAAGTGAGACTTGAGACCACCACGGCTATGCGATACATAAAGATTTAACTCATCACTAACTCCCTGAAGCTTTTGACATATAATTTGATGCCCCATGAGTGAGCGACATACAAAACAATTCCAACTCACTTAGTCGCGGACTAAAAACCTGACTTTAAAATTACATCACGACTGCGTGATTAAGACAAAATAATGACCAAGTCACTCACTCGCACACCTAACTTGACTTAACAAGATATGACTATGACTGTGTAATTAACACCCAAAATGACTCGTCGCTCACTCACTCACTTAAATAGACACTTTAAAATACCAGTGCGAGTGTGCAAATAAAGCTTTTAGAACAAGGCAATTTGGAGACTTAACCATAAATTTAAAATTTTGACATATGACCATATGGATTTTGAATCAAAAGACGCGGGAAACTTTTCCAAAGCATGGAAATTTGAAATTTCTTATGTGGAGTGCTAAAAATAGCTCCGAATGGGGAAAGTTAATTGCAAAATTGACATTAGAAGCCAAAACTATGGGAGACAGACCAAAAACCGAAACAAAATTGTACATACACACACAAAAACCATACTAAAGTAGGGAAATCTAAACTACTGTGCATGGAAAAATAAACTTCATGAGAAATAATGTTTCAAGAATTATCCATGCACTGGAAATTCTTGTATCTCACCTCTTGGGTCTTCTAGAAAATAAGAATCTTGACCATGAAACTCCTGGATTACAAAGGGACCCATCCATAATGATTCAAATTTACCATGTTTGCCCTTTTCTTCTTTTCTAGCATTCCACTACAGCACCATATCATTTATCTGAAACTTTCTTTTAGTTGTTCTTTTGTCAAACAGGTACTTGGATTGTTTTTGGGGTTTCATGTTTCTTTTATGTGCCTCTGCTCTTATTTCTTCTAGTTCCATCAGTTGGTCCATCCTCTCCATCATGGGTTCTTTTTCTTCCAACTCCTCTTCTTGGAGAAATTTATACACTGGTAATAGATTGTTTAAAGGCAATCTTACCTGAATTCCATAGACCATTTCAAAATGGGATATCCCTATTTCCCTTTTCATTGTCACTCTATTAGCCCAAAGGGATAAATTTAGTTTTGAATGCCAAGACTTTTTATTTTTCTCCAAAATCCTTTTAATGATTTTCATGATGCTTTTGTTGCTGGATTTAGCGTGTCCATTTGCTTGAGGATGATATGGTGAAGAATAAGATATAATAATGCCATAATCTTCACAGAAATCCTTAAACTCCTCAGTCCTAAAACACATTGCATTGTCCATGACTAACTTAGTGGGCACACCAAATTTTGTCAGAATATTGTCCATTAAGAAATCCATCACTACCTTGCTAGTAGCCCTTTTTGATGGAATTGCCTCTATCCATTTTGTAAAATATTCTGTAGCTACAAGAATCCAACAATGGCCCCCACTAAATTTTACTGTAAATTCACCAATAAAGTCAAGACCCCATTGGGTAAAAGGTGCTTCAATAGTCATAGGATTTAAAGGTAGAGCTCCTAAAAATTTCATCTTAGAGGAAAACCTTTGGCAAGGTTCACATCTTTGTACAAACATCTAAGTATCCTTGAAAAGACATGGCCAATAAAATCCAACTCTGATTATTTTGTGAGCTGTGGTCTTGGTAGAATAATGCCCTCCACACACACCACTATGCATTTCACTCAAAACTCTTTCAGATTGTGATTTATCCAGAAAGAGAAACAAAATTCCATCTTTATTCTTCCAAAATAAATCACCTCGTATCAAGACATACCTTTGAGCCTGAAACTTCAAAGTCCTTTTTTTATTATCTGACATATGTTCTGGACATTTACCATTTTTCAGAAAAGATACTACATCAGTAGACCATGGCTGCAATTCTATACTAGTCAAATTCATATTTACTGTTTGCACATCATTGACTTGAGCCAACTCCATGTCTGTGTCAATCATTAGCTTGGCCAAACCGAAACCCCTTACCAATTTGGTAACTTGAATTTCCAGATTAAATTCTTGAATCCTGTTGATCCATTTGCACCTATTTCTAGTAACTTCAGACTGAGACAATATATCTTTGACTGTAGTATGTGGCACATAAGAAATTATCTTTACACAAACTAAATAAGGTCTAAAAACTTTGACTGCTTTGACCATTGCATATGTTTGTTTCTCCATTATCTCATAATTAAGTTATGTTGCTTGCAGAGACTTACTAAAAAATGCTATGGGATGATCAAAACCTTCGTCATCTTTCTGCAAAAGCACTACAGTAATTGTATGGAATGAAGAAAAATGAAATATAGAAAAAGGCTTTTCATAATCTAGAGATCTAAATACAAGTGCTCACTGAATAGCTACTTCTATCTCATCAAAAGCTAACTGAGCGTCCTTTCCCCAATCAAACTTAGCATTTTTCTATAGCAATTTAACAATGGGCTTGACTATCTCAGCAAGTTTGCAATGAATCTCCTCACAAAATTTACTTTTCCCAAAAAATATTGAACACCTTTGATATTCCTTGGGGGAAAGAGCTTGTTGATGGCTTCCACTCTCTTAGGATCAATCCTGACACCTTCTTTAGATACTATATGCCCAATAATTTACCTTCTATCATAGCAAAATGACACTTCTTTGGATTTAAAGAAATCCCATACTCCAAGGCTTTAGTAAAAATCTTTTCCAAATGTTTACAATGATCCTCAGCCTTTTGGGAATATGTAGTAAGATCGTCATGATATGTAATACCTACCCCTTTGTCTGTCTACCTGTGTTAGTTTCTGATCTCTTCTAGACCATAGTATGTATGTGTTAGCTCTTTCGGGTGATTTTAAGGATATTCAAGCGTTACTTTTCAGTATGTTATTGATCCATTATTATCATGTTGTATCTTTTGTGTATATGTGATTTAAGGTTATTTAATGATGCTTATGTATATGTTAGGATTTCATTTTGATTATGGTTTCTGACAATACTAACCTTAGATTTATATGCACATGGATCATTGTATGTTTTCATTACTATTTTATGTGCTTGGTATGGTATGGGATAAAGTCCGAGTTACTTTCTTCGGCAAGCTCCACACGATAACCTAGTCTCAACCATTATCTGCCAGATGATATATGTATGTATGTTCATCTTGTGATGATAGGTTTGCAGATACCGGGCTACGTCTTCCCTGAATTGGTAGGAGTGAGCATGCCCTATCGCATTAATCTCAATGGTAAGAGAGGGGAGATAGTTTTCAAGTACAAATCCTATCCTAAACCTAATTGTCCTAGTTAGTGGACAAGTATCTGTTTTGACTACCCTGACCGAATTCATATAGTTGATAGGAATTCATGTATCCCTTTCCTTGATCATGTTTGATTTTGCATG
>MU228201.1:218776-229352 GCA_018584345.1 Thuja plicata | reverse complement strand
GTATATTTCCATCTTGGATCCCTGACAAACCATCATGCATTTCCTGAGCAATATAAGATGCATAGTCAAACACTACTGACAAGTGGGGATGCAGAATCTGAACAACCATCAACATTATATGGATAGGAATTTCCCCCTCTTCATCTATCCCCAAAACATTACACATAGCACTATACATTTTTCTGGCCTTGCCATTTAAAATATCCAATTTGAAGGGTTCTAGGGTTCTAGGCCCTATCACTACCAAGTCTCCTATGTTGTTGGCATACCCCTTTACTACTTCACCCCTATAATAGTCTCTTTGGTTATTGTATATTTCTTTGAAATAATCAAGATCAATATCATCCATATTCTGGGAGGTGTCAGTCAGCTCTAAAATCCTTCTGATTTCATCTGCTGATATAGTGAATATTATATCTCCCTGGGTGTCCCTAACAACCCTTGTCACCTTATCATAAGTGTTCATGATCAAGATGAGTAAATCAGTATCCTTGAACACACTGGGAGCTATCAGTTCTCCCACATCTAATTCCCAAATATTACAGTCTGGGGTAGAGGCATTTCTTTGACTATAGGCCATTTTGAACAGGGTGAGGCCATCAAAACTAGTCTTAGCATCCTTTGCCCATCTACGAGAATCATACAATCCTTCTCCAATCTTAAAATGAGGATGCAATGGGACTATCTTTTTAGCTTGTGTGGAATCCCCTGAGGATAGTGGTAATTGTTGCAATAAATCTTCCCTGACATTTCTCTTCTGGTAATCAACCTCTCTAGAGATTTCGATTCTAGGGGCCATTCTAAGGGTTTTCTATCAATACTGGAATCGGGTTTTGAAACAAAAGCTCTGAGACCTTTCTAAACTGCAAATTCTATCTCAATTGGAATGCTAGTGAATCAGTAAGCTTACCCATTCAGCACAGAAGTCGCGTGAAGCTAGTATTCTTCATAATTCCATCTTTGCTCAAATTATTTTGGTGAATTATTGAGGCTGCAATTTGCTTAATCAATTTTACGGCCTTAGTCAAATCAGTCTTTCGAATTGAATTTGATTGGAGATGTCACACGTTCTGCAATTAATCTACAAGTTTCAATTTTGTGGCTTAATGACTCTCTGTAGCTTGTTTCATCAACTTTGAATTTTAACCGTCGATTCTGGACATCATTCTTCACATGTGACGGATATCTTATTTTCCTAGAAACAACTGTCAACTAAGGACACATGTCACCACCGCTTAATTGCTTACTCCTTAGATGTCAAGCAACTTCTCTTTAAGCAATTAAGCGAGCCATCAGATATGGAACAACTTAACTGCAGTTTAAACTCTCGTCAGCTTTGAATGCCTGGGCCCACCAACTACCAGATATCATCACCGTTTAATCGCTTACTCGTTAGATGTCGAGCATCTTGAGTATAAGCATTTAAGCTGACCGTCAGATCTTTCTAGGCTTTAACACCTATTAAATTTTCTTTGAATGGACCCACATTCTTCCTTGGACAGGTGTCACCTTCGCTTAATCGCTTACTAGTTAGATTTCATGCACTTCTCTTTTAAGTGATTAAGCAGGCCATTCGATCTTTTCAAACTTGTGCACTAGTTAATAGAACACCTTTATGACAGCTCGGCCCCACCAAGGACATGCGTCACTTCCGCTTAATTGCTTAACTGCTAGATGTCATGCATCTTTATTTTAAGCGATTAAGCACGCCGTCTGATCTTTTCATAGTTTCTCACCTTTTAACTGAAGACTCTTTCAATATGCTCGACCCCACCAAGGACATGTGTCGCTTCTACTTAATCGCTTAACCGCTAGATGTCATGCATCTTTATTTTAAGCAATTAAGCATGCCGTCCAATTTTTTCTGACTTGCTCGATATATAGGGTGATGATGTAAAAGGGGCTTTAAATAGAGGGACTTAGGAATTATTAAAGTGGTTAGGATGATATAATCTTTTGGAAAAAAGTAACCCATTCAGCATGGACACATGACTTCACATGACTTAAGTGACCGAAAAAGTAACACAAAAATATAACCGGCCGAGGCATTTAGGGTTTTTTAGTCATTTTAACCATTTTCAACTAGGTTAAGGGTTTGAGGAACTTTGCAGAGACATAAGGACACTCTGAAACTTGATTTCAAAGCCCTAGACATTATTAATGACAAGAGACCCTAAGAAAATTACATGGCACACCTTAGGTAAGAAATAGCATCAACAGTGGCTCTCTCTAAGGATGTTTAAATACTAGGTTATAACAAGAACCACAGATCTTCTGGGGAAGCAGACCACAAAATAGGCCAACCTAAAACTGGAAACAAACACACGAAAAAAGGGAAACACACCTGTACATACTACAAACTACTGTGCATGGAGAAAAGCTCAATTAAAGAAATTTTTCAGGAATTGTCTATGCACTGTAAATTCCTGTTCTTCATCATCCAAACTCTTGAGGAAATAGGAATCTCTTCCAAAAATATAAGAAACAACAAAATTCCAATCCATAGTGATTCAAATTTCTTGTGCTTGCCCTTCTCTTTTGCCCTGACATTCCATTGCAACACAAAATCACCAGGTAGAAACTTTCTCTCATCTTCCCTTTTGTCAAAAAGGTATTTCATTCTTTGTTGTAGTTTGATATTTTCTCTCTGGCTTTCTCTCCTTATCTCATCCAACTCCACCAACTGAACCATCCTTTCTTCCATGGGTTCAGAAATTTCTATTCCTTCATCTTGGATAAACTTGTAAATTGGGACCAAATTGTTAACAGGCATTCTTGACTGAATACCATAAACCAATTCAAAAGGAGACTTTCCATTGGCCTTCTTGACAGTAATCCTATCATCCCAAAGGGCCAGTTTCAACTTAACATGCCAAGCTCTCTTATTTCCCTCCAAGGTCTTTTTTAAGATTTGAAAAATACTCTTATTACTGGATTCTGCTTGACCATTAGCTTGAGGATGGTATGGGGATGAATAGGACAGGACAATTCCCATATCAGAGCAAAAGGCAGTGAATTCTTCAGACCTAAAACACATGGCATTGTCCATTACCAATTTAAGGGGGACACAAAACCTTGTAATTATGTTATCCATCAAAAAATTAATCACCACAGTACTTGTTTCCTTTTTGGTTGGGATTGCTTCTACCCACTTTGTGAAATAATCAATTGCTAGCAAAATCCAGCCATGGCCTCCACTTGATTTTTCATTAAATTCTCCTATTAAATCCATTCCCCACATAGCAAAGGGAGCCTCTGCCACTACTGAGTTTAATAAAAATGCCCCCGAATACTTCATCTTGCTTGAAAATCTCTGGCATGGCTAACATTTCCTGACAAAAGTGTGAGCATCTTGGAAAACACAAGGCCAATAATATCCAGCCCTCAGAATTTTGTGGGTTGTTGTTCTAGCAGAATAATTCCCTACACATATTCTAGAATGCATTTCTTTCTGTATCTTTTCTGACTAACCTTTGTCAAGGCACAACAATAAGATCCCATCTCTATTTTTCCAGAATAAATCACCCTGCAAAAAAACATAATTTTGTGATTGCAATTTCAAACTCCTCCCTTGGTTATCATTCAAGTTGTCTGGATATTTAGCATTTTTCAGGAAATAAACAATATTGGAATACCAGGGTTGCATCTCAATACTCATCAAGCAGTTATCTTTTGCACCAACACTGTTTATTTCGGCCAAATCCAAATTTTCTTCTGTCGTCAACTTAGCCAACCCTAATCCCCTCACTAACTTAGTGATATGGATTTCTATATCAAATTCTTGGACTTTATTTATCCATTTACATCTTTTTCCTGTCACTTCATTTTGAACAAAAATATCTTTGACAGCAGCATGAGGGACATATGCTTTTACTTTTGCACACACCAAATAAGGTCTGAAAGCCTTGACCGCCTTTACCAGAGCATAAGCTTTTTTTTTCCATCATCTGATAATTTAATTCGGCTGATTGCAACGACTCACTAAAAAATGCAATGGGGTGCTCAAATCCCTCATTATCCTTCTGCAATAAGACTGCTGCAATAGTATGAAATGATGCAAAAGTAAACAAAGAAAATGGCTTGGTTTAATCTGGGGATACAAGGACTAGTGCTTCTTGAATACTCTATTTTATTCTTTCAAAGGCTAACTAAGCTTCTTGGCCCCATTCAAACTTCACATTTTTCTTTAGCAATTTGACAATAGGCTTAACCAGTTCTGCAAAATTGACAATAAATCTCCTAACAAAGTTGATCTGCCCTATAAATTATTATGTACCTTTCAATTTCTTGGGAGAAACTACCTTTTGGATGAATTCAACTCTTTCAAGATCTATCCTTACGCCTTCTTTTGACACTATGTGTCCCAAAAGCTTCCCTTCAGTAACAGCAAAGTGACACTTTTTAGGGTTCAGAGACACCCCATATTCTAGTGCTTTTATCATGACCTTTTCCAAATGATTGCAATGATCCTCAGCTCTTTTTGAGAAAGCTATTAAATCATCTTGGTAAACCACCATTAGAACATATATGAGGTCTTTGAAGGCTACATCCATAGCTCTTTGAAAAGTAGCACCAGCATTTTTTAGCCCAAATGGCATACGAGCATATACATAGGTGCCCCAAGGGGTAGTAAATGTTGTTTTGAATTGCTCAGACTCTTTAACCAACACCTGATTATATCCTAAGAATCCATCCATCATGGATAAAAAGTCACATCCAGTGAATTTATGCAACATAGCCTCCATATTAGGTAGTCCATAATTATCTTTCAATGAGGTTACATTTAGGTTTCTGAAATCAACACACAATCTTATTTCCCCATTCTTCTTTCTTATAGGGACTAAGTTAGAAACCCAAGATGAATGTCTAATAGGCTTGATTATGCCCACATCCCTCAACTTCATCAGTTCTATCTGCATTTTGGTGGCTAGTAATGGATTGATTAGCCTTCGCTTTTGCCTAAATGGTTTAGTGCCTTCTTTTAAAGGGACATCATGTTGGAATAAATCTTCTCTGTAGGCTTTCAAATCATCATAGGACCAGGCAAAAACATGTTTGTACCTTTTCAGCAACTTTATTAAATTCTATCTCACATTACTGTCCAATTTCTTCCCAATGTAGACTAATTGGGGAGATGTTTCAGATCCTAAATTGATTTCCTCTAAGTCTTCCATTCTAGCATTGGAATTCTAAGTCATATCGTTGTCATTTATGCTGAACATGCCCTCTAATTCAACTAACCCCTTGGGAATGTGATTAGTATTCAATTGAATTACTTCCAAATCAAAAATATATTCCTTATTGTCCACAGTTGACACTAGAGATTCACAATCAATCTTTTGACCATCATATTGGCCCATACATTGAATAAACTTGTGGATATCATCATCATCCTCAAAAACTTGCCAATTATGAATATTGTCAGGAACTACTGGCCTACTTTTCATTTCAACTACAGATATGCCAGTAAGAGTAGCATCATTATTCTTTAGAGCAACACTTGCCAAGAAATCTGCCATTATATTGTTTGATCTTTCAACCCATAATATATTGAAAGCATCAAAGAATTCTATCCTATCCTAGACAGCCTATTTATACAACTTTAATCTTTCATCTTTAGCAGCATAATGTCCCCTAATCTGAGATATAATTAACTAGGAATCTCCATGAACTTTTAAACATTTAATACCATGCTTGATGGCAATATCCATTCCCAAGATTAAAGCCTCATATTCAGCAGTAATGTTTGTGCATTGAAAATTTAACATAAATGAATATTTGAAAGTGATACCTGATGGGGATATCAACAAGACTCCTGCTCCAGATCCTTCTTTTGAATATCCTCTATCGAAGTACATTTTCCAGAGTCCATTTTGTTGCAACAGCAATTCATCCACAATTGGGTCAATATTTTTTAACTATGGCTTAACTTCTTCAACCATAAAATTTTCCATATCAACATTCATACAACAATTTAATTGATCAGGAAAGACCACCTCAACCATAAAAGATGACCAGGGTTCTATGTACAATTTGACCTCATTCCCATTCACAGGGATAGTTTCATAGGATAAATCCAACTGCATCTTTCCTCCTACTGTTGCTGCCCATTGCCTTGATAAATCATTCCATAACATGGTTTAGTATCCACTACCACTATGTCCATTCTATAAGTTGCTTCAGGGAAGGCAGTAATTTTCACCTCAATATCCTTTAGTGTCCCTATCATAGGAACTTCCCTGTTATCCATGGCATAGCAACTTCCAGCAGGTGTAGTAACCCGGAGGCCTAATTCTTTCATCACATGATAGGACATTACATTTGCAGCTACTCCAGAATCAATCATGGAATTTTTCACCAGAAAATAATTTACAATTAAGGTGACATAGAATGGATCCACAGACAATGGTTCTTGGGTTATTATATTTCCAATACAAATTTTAAAGAATTCCTTGCTTTTTCCTTTTCCTTTCACTAATGGACAATCTTCTTTATTACTATTTATTGCCAAAGGTATCTCCTCATGATTAGGGACAAATACATCATCTATTCCTGTTAATAATGCCAGAGCAACTTCCTTATGCTCTTTTATTTTCAACATTTCCATAAGTGGGACTGAGACTTTCATTTGGGTCAAAGCATGTTTCATATCAAAATGAGGCAATTTAGGAGGTATATCACTGACTTTCTTCATTTTCTTGAGTTTCTCACTCGGTATCATTTCCTCCTTTGACATCCCTTCCCTGATATGATCCTGATAAAATCCTGCCTGCTTGCAACATTCATCTTGGTCGTCTTTCTTAGGATGGAAATCCTTACTTGAGGTGTTTCTTTCTTAACATAAACAGGGGTAGACTTGCCTTGAGCTGGTTGTACTATCCTATTTCTTAAGTTATAGGCATTTTTGGCTTGATTAATTGCCACAACAGCTAAAGACATTTTCTCTTCATTAGTAGGAGCCCTAAAATGAGATTGTGAACTATCATCACCAACAGTGTTTATGGTTGCTTGTGAAACATATTCATCCTGATCATTTTTATATATTGAAATTTTTAATTGGTTTGTAAAACAATAATTATCCTCTGAACATGAGTCATCAAAGGATGAGGCAATATCAGGGAGCCATGGATAAGGTTTCTTTACTGTGAACATATTGATAGCAGGGCTTTCCTTCTCTCCTTCTTCTGTTTGGTCAAACAAAGCCAGAGCTACTACACATTGATAGGGAGAGTGTGGCATATTACAAGCATCACACCAGGGAGTATTCTCAACATAGTTGGCACTGTTTCTCTTTAGGGGATCTAGAGTTTCTTTTTCTTTTGGGTTGTCTTGTCGTTCAGGGATAGGTTTTCCATTATTCCAATTGGTCTTGTATGGATAATCTCTCAGGTTGGGCTTTCTGTCAAATCTTTGGTTAGTATATTTATTATCTCTGTACCCTCCTCTATCATTGTTATCCATCTTGGTATCAAGGTTTTTCACTGCACTTACCAATTTATCCACTGTATCTCCTTCTTTGACATTTTTACTGAATGATCCCTTTTCTTTCCAAAGTTTATTGTCTTCTCTCTTCCCCAATTTCCCTGATGCTCTTCTATTACTTTCAATGTCAATTGCCATCTTGTAAGCATCCCTTAAAGTGGTTGGGTTTTTATCTCTAAGAAGATAAGACATTTTTCCGTCAGCAGCATTTATGTAAGTGGTAAGGCATACCTCCTCATCTAACCTCACAACTTGGAACAATTTGTTCATGGCCTTTTGAAACCTACTATTAAAATCAGCCATATTTTCATTTGGGAACTTTTTGATGTTATTAAACTCATTTAACTTATATCCAGAATTAACATGCTCCCTATACTGCTCCCTAAAGGATTTTACAAATTCATCCCAAGAGGCAATACTATCATTAGGTAAGTTTCTGAACCAATCCCTAGCATCTTCAATTAAAGATTAAACAAAGAGTTTCATGATGACATCCTCATCTTCAATTTCAAAGTCAGCCATCTTATCACCAAAAGCTTTTAAATGCTCTTCACAAGTAACAACATTATTTCCTGTGAACTTAGGGATTCTATCTCTTACCTCATTGGGGATCACATTAGGGTGACCAAGGATGCCTTCAAAGAAGAGAGATTTGTATCTGTTCCTGTGGACAAGCCTCCTTTGAAAATTCCCCAGCTCGTTATCACCATTTGGTCCAGCAATTCCTCCTTGATGTTGAACAGGTGGAGGAACATTCTATTTGGGCTTGGCAGTTTGAAAACCTAAGTGAGGACCCTTGATTTGAGCAGCTACATTAGGAAAAAGAGTTTTGAATATTTTTGTTGTTTCCGCATTTTTGGACCTACGGAGCACCACCTTGATTGTTCACATTTAAATCAGTAGATGAGTTCAATAATTGTACTCCTTTATTGACATGCATAGAACTACTTGCAGTTGTATTAATGGTAGCAAGAAGTAAGGCTATCTTCATCTTCATATCAGCTGTGGCAGCCTCCAATTCCAACTTTTCTAGTTGTTTTTCCAAGTCATCTTTAGCCTTTCTGGCTTGTTCAATATCCAAATCAATTTGGGGTATTCCTTTAGGGTTAGAAACTTTCTGCACAGGCTCATTTATGCTGGCACCCATAAATTTTTGCTTACCTTTGTCAGGGGCATCTTTAGCTGTTGCTTTGAGTTTCACATTTCACTCCTTCTCATATGGGAAAAGCTGCCTAATTACAGGTCCTTCCTTCTCAAATTTTTCCTTGTCAGGGTTTGATATTTTATTCAAGATTTTTTTTCTCTCATCATTGAGGGTACCAAACAATTCTGGATCTAGATTTTTGACTTCTTGATTCAGGCTTTTAGTCTTAAGGTCATTCCTTCTAGTCTTAGCTAAGAGTTCTTCTCTTTCCAATAATAAATCATATATCCTTTGCTCATGTTTTTCCTTTGCTTCAGCTATTTCCTTTTCTTGTTCCTTATTTTTTCTTTTCAAAGCCACAACCTCATCTTGCAATTTATCAGAATCATATGACGTTATTTCAGCAGCAGAGGTTCTTCTAGTGGAGCAAGATTTTCTTCCGCAGGAAAGAACCCTATGTCAGTATTTTCTCCATTTCTAAAGGGATCAAAATTGGTATTAGCTCTATAAGCATCGACTGGTCCTATAGGTTCTGCGTCTTCAGATGAAGATGAATTCCTTTCTAGAATTGGAATACCCATTTTTCCTTTTGAGACATGTTGGGAATCATGTTTAGATGCCTCTCTTTTGGACCATTGTTTCCTTTGAGGCGTATGGAGCTCTTCTCCAAGATCCTTTTCAGGATTCAATATAGAATACGAACTGGTATTTCTTTGTCTTCTCATCTTACAAAATAAACAAATATTTCACTATGCAATACTGGACTACACAGAAATTAGAGTCGCCACCTCTTTTCAAAGGATTAATATATATAAAGATCAAACACTTTGTCCTATCTCAGATATTGCCTTATAGCGAATAAGCAACTAGCAATTTTTGTAGATATATTAAGTTTGATAATTCTTCACCTGGTAACTTCAAGAAAATGATCTTTCACTGCCCGTAACTACAAATATTTTCCATTCAGCGGATTTCCTCTTCAAAACAGACAAGGGATCATATCAGATATTTTAGAATTATCAACTATTCCAATTGAGACAAAATTTGTATCATCTTCAGAATCAGGACCTTCAAACAATGCACCACAGCAGATAAGCAGAATAAACTCACTCTAATGATTATAAGGAAGAACAAACTCACTCTAATGATTTTTTTTTTTTGTCACTCGTCCCATATTTTGCATGCAAATTCATTGCATGTTAAAATTTGACTTGGGTGCTCACTTCTACTATACTCTTTCTTGTACTTTTTGTAATCATGTCAACTTTGATGCCAGAAATCAAATTGACAAGTTCCAATTATCATGCTTGGGCTGTTCATATGGCTCTTATTTTTCATTTTAGACATCTTTATGATATTGTCACTAATGCCACACTCAAACCAGCCACTACTACCTCTCAAGTTGACCAGGATACCTGGAAAGCTAAAAATGAGGAAGCATTAGGGTTGATTGGTATATCATTAAATCCTGAATTGTATGTTTTAATCTCTGGTTGTGATGAAGCCCATGAGGCTTGGAGTATCCTTAAGAATACTTATGATAGTGCAGAAGAAACAAGAAAGCTTCAACTCCAAGATTAGTTAGAAGACCTTAGATATTCTGATTTTAATTCTGTTGATGATTTCTTGCTCAAGTTTGATTCTATTAAAACTTTACTCATTGGATTACAAGTTCCTCTTTTTGATTTAAGGATAATTCATATTATAATTCGTAAATGTTTACCTAGGCAGTTTCAGCAATTTATTACAAATATCTATTCTCAGTTAGCTATTCCTTCTTTAGCAACTCAATTAACTTATGTTATTTTTCAAAACATTTTGCATCAAGAGGAGGCTAAACTAATCCAATTTGGTATATTGAAATCTCATGAACATGCTTATGTTTCTTAATCTCATAATAATAGAGCTAGTAATAATTCAAATAACAATCAAAATACTCAGAGATCAAAC
>MU228201.1:192195-207831 GCA_018584345.1 Thuja plicata | reverse complement strand
TTGTGATGTAAATATTTAAGTTATTTAAATTAATATTTTATTAATTACATGTGCAAGATTTAGTTGAAAAAGTATTTTCAAACTCAAGAGATCTCAACTTGAATTTAGGAGTCAAAGTTGAGTTGTGAAAGTAATTAGATATTTTAATTAATTAATTGTTATTTTATTTCAATTTTGGAGAGGAGTCCTTTTAGGAGTTAACTGAATGTGTTGTCATGAGGGTTTGCTTGATTATGGGAAATGGATCCTCATTAGGGGGATTCTTCTCTCATTCTCTCATAAAGGTTTTTGGGAGAATTTTTGGAAGTTTTTGTGTGTGCTTGGTTTGGGAGAATAATTTTGGAATTCTCCTTGCTTGGATTTTGCATTGTGTGTTCTTCAACAAATTTTGAGGTAGGGTCTTGTTCATGTCAATTCTAGTTTCTTGGATCCCTGTCTTCTATGCATCTGGAAAACTAAGAATCCTTTGTTTGGTCATTCCTTGCTTGATTATTCTGTGTGTTTGAAGATCTCAATTGAAATATATGTTTTAGATCAAATTGAAGTTTTACTCAGGTTTGCATGCCAGATCTATGTTTGTGGGCATAAAGGGTTTCGTTTTATAGCATTAGAAAATTAATGGGTATTAGGGTTTCTAGTTTGGATTTATTGTTGAAATGGGAATTTCTGGAAACCTAGATCCCTGATTTTCAAAGAAAAATATATATTAAACTAGTAAGGATATGTTGTTGAAATTTCATTGGAAGAAACCCTGTGGAAAGCCCTTAAACGAGAAAAATTAAACTCTCCCTATAGTCCTAACTATAGGAAAAATTAAAAGAATTAGATCCTTGTATTTGCATGAAAAAAAAAATTAAATTAGCTTCAAAAAAAAGAGCTCTCTGTTTTTACACAGACTGGTGTAAAGAAAAATAAAAAAATTACATCCCTTTGTTGTAATTCTATTTTTTGGATTTCTTTCTTTTAATTAAAAAAATAACTATATTAAAAAGTATAAAAGAAATACAAAAAGGTTGGCATTTATAAGGTTGGTTTTTTATAAAATAAAAACTTAAAAAAAAAAAAATAGACTGTTGGGAGTGGGTGGCGGGGGCCACCGTACCCTTCCCCTGTGCTCAGCGTACAAGTCGGCACGGCAGCCGGGACTGCCGGCACGACAGCTGGGACTGCCGTCGCGGCAGCCGAAGCTGTCGGCACGGCAGTCAGCGCCGGCCGACTGTACTGGCCGTGCCTTCCCTTATAACAAGGGGGGCCGGCGGATGTGATGGGTGTGGGGGCTGCAGGGACCCCCCCCCCCCTGTGGGTTTTAACTTAAATGTATTTTTTTTCTTTTATTATTGCGTTTGGTTTTGAAGTTAAGTTTTTTTAATATTAGTTTATTTAAATTTAATTTATTCAAATTTAGTTATTTTAATTTAGATTAATTAAATTTTGTTTAAAATTAAATTAGTTTAATTCATAGTTATGTTTTGTTTTATTTAAAATGCTATTTAATATAGTTTTTAAATATTTTGATGTATATTAATTTCAATAGTATATATATGTGTATATTGAACTATTTTTCCTTCAATATGTTTAAATTGTATTTGAATAAACAAGCACATATATATAATTGATTTAGTTATTTTAATAGAGTTAAAATATTAATATTAATGAGATATTCTTTTAGAGGGATATCAACGTATGAAAGTTGTTTAATTATAGAAAATAAAGGAATTGGTATTGGGATATTATTATTAATGCCATGTAAATTATATTTTCATCTCGATGTAATTATAGCTAAATAGGTAATTATTTCGTAGATGTATTTATAAGTTGAATTTATAAATAGATCTATAGGACATGTTAACGTTTACCAATACAAAGTATTTAGTTATTGTTGGATAGTAGTTTTAATGAAAAGATGAATTTGCGGTTTAGTTTAAATGCATTCTGAATATGAATTATTGCACTATGATGTGTCTTGGGTGCGTGTTGAAAAGGGATCGAATGTTCTTCTATGTTATTTTGTTTTTGGGTGCCTGTTGGGCTAGATGACCCTTAGGACATAACCTAGAGGTTTGGGATTATAAATTTTGCATGGTATTTGTTGTGATGTTAGTTTGTAATTTTATGTCGATATCATAGTCCTAATTTCCTATACCCAACCTAATCCTGTTATGATGTGCTTTATGGCTATATGAGGATACTGTGGTTATTGTCTGGTTAGTTGAGAACCTATGTGCTCCTGAATGAGCAGGATGCGATTATGATTATGTTTATCTTCATGTTTTGATCTTGAGCCTAGGTAGGTTAACTAAGTGTACAGTGGGGGAGTGGCTTGCAATGGCGGTCCAGGACTCTAAGTAGTTACTAGGTAAACCCATTGGAAAGTTACTTAATAAGTGAAAATATATGATACATTAAAGGGGTTTAAAATGAACTAATAAGATGTCTGAGTCTCCACCCATTCCTTGAGTGTTGTCATATGATAGGATGGGGGTTGGGATCCTTGTCTATGCGAAAGGATCACCGAGCCACATAGTCTCACCTGGAGGCCAGGGTCTAGAGGTACTACTAGGGTTACCTTCAAGGTTGGACTTATGTGATGACACTTCCCTATTTATAGCTTAGGTTATCCTACGTGTGTCAGTTACTTTTGGTGTTGTTTAGTATTCTTTGTTATGGTTTAGATTGCTTCTAGGATCTTCCTTTGCATTGAAGTATGAGGTCATGTGTACCTTGTTTTGTGTTCTTGTTGTATACCTCGTGTGATGGGCCTGTTACTATCTCCTTAGCATGGTGGGAGTGGACCTTTGGTTCCACGTGGCCGGGTGGTAGTGGTTCTTATTACCATTGAGATTCTGATGGATCCTTCTTCATGCTTGGATGTTCTTTGATGCAGTTCTATCTTCTGATTCCTTTGGAGACTGGTTCAGTTTCATGAGTTGTATATTTGTACCACATGTTTATATTGGTTATCATCCTTTAGACAATGCATTATATTGATTATTATGTATTATTACATACCTTGCGATTTGTGCAGTGGATGTTGATTAGGTAGTATACCTTATGGTATCATTCGTATATGTAATCTTTATTATGAGATGTATAATGTTGGATTCAGATTATGTAACCTTTATGTCAATTCTTTATTATTATTACTGTAGATTAGTTTGTTTAAGTAATTCTACGTCAAGGAGCCCTTGAGGAATGTTAATCATGTATCTGTTGTATTTCATGTGTGTCATGTACTTCATTGTGTCGCTTCCACATTGTTATTAATATCATTTGTAAACATTTAAAAAAAAAAATTATTCCGTGAACTTAGTGTCGTGTTTAGGTTAAGTTCTCCTAGGTTTCCTGGCGGGGCATTACATGATACACCACCATAATTATATTTATAAACTCCTTAAAAGTCACATCCATGGCTCTTTGGAAAGTACCTCTTGCATTTCTCAGGCCAAATGGCATTCTTACATAGACATATGTACCCCATGGGGTAGTGAAAGTTGTCTTGAATTGCTCAGATTCTTGAACCAACACCTGGTTATAACTAGAAAAATCATCCATCATAGATAGCATATCACAGCCAGTAACCCTTTGTAGCATTGACTCCATGTTTGGTAAAGAATAATTATCTTTTAATGAAGCCACATTAAGGTTCTTGAAATCAACACATAGCCTGGTATCTCCATTTTTATTTCTGACAAGGACCAAATTAAACACCCAAGAAGAATGCCTGATTGGTTTTATTATCCCAGCCTCTCTGAGTTTTTCCAATTCTTGCTACATTTTGGGGGCTGGCAAAGGATTGATTTTCTTTGTTTTTGTCTAAAAGGCTTAATATCATCTTTTAATGGGATTTCATGTTGAAAGAGATCTTCCCTATAAGCCTT
Source organism: Thuja plicata (assembly GCA_018584345.1). Classification (NCBI taxonomy): domain Eukaryota; kingdom Viridiplantae; phylum Streptophyta; class Pinopsida; order Cupressales; family Cupressaceae; genus Thuja; species Thuja plicata. The sequence continues at coordinate 203,953 of MU228201.1, read as the reverse complement.
AAGGTCTTCATAAGACCAAGAAAAAACATGTTTGAATCTTTTTAGCAAGCTAATCAAATTTGTCCTCACATGAGGAGCCAACTTCTTTCCAATATATACAATCCTAGGACCAAACTCTGATCCCAAGTTTACCTCCTCAAATTCATCCAACTTGGCTATATTTTTTTGACATATATGACTATCATTGTCAGTAAATAATCCCTCCAATTGAGTTAGTCCTTTGGGGATTTTATTTTTCTGTAATTGCAGAATTTCATTGCCAAATATAGTTTCTTTCCCATCAATAATCTCTATCAAATTATTACAGTCAATTATTTTCCCTTCATAATTATCCACACATTGAATAAAATTGAGAATATCCTCATCACTTTCAAAAACTTGCCTATTATATACATTATCAGGAATGGCAGGCCTGGTTTTAGTTTCCACAATAGATACTCCTACTAGCATTAGATCGTCATTTTTCAAGGCCACATTAGCCAAAAAATCTGCCATGATGTTCTTAGATCTTTCTATCCAATTGATGGAAAATGCATCATAAAATTCAATTCTATCCCATACAACATGATTATGTTGTTTCAACATATCATTCTTAGCAACATATAATGATCTAATTTGGGAAATAGCTAGCTCTAAATCACCAAAAAATCTTAATAACTTAATGCCATGCTTGATTTCTATTTCTAATCCCAGTAACAATGCCTCATACTCAGCTATATTGTTTGTACATTGAAAGGAGAGTAGGAATGAGTATTTGAAAGTAATACCTGATGGAGAGACAAATAATACACCGGCTCCTGACCCTTCTCTAGAACATGCTCCATCAAAATACATATGCCATAGTCCAAGTTGTTGCATTTCTAATTCTTCCACCATGGGATGTGTGTTTTTCAATTGTGGTTGAATCTTTTCAATCTTGAGATTATGCATATCTACATCCACAAAGAAATTCAACATGTTTGGTTCAATTCTTTCAACATAAATAGGAGATTTGGACTCCCTCAATAGTTTTTCTTCTTTTCCATTCACAGAAATAGTAGCAAAAGATAAATCCAATTGCATGTCCTCCAATAGTTGTTGAACACTGTCTTGATAAAAGCATCCCATAATGAGGTGGTGAATCCACAACCACCACATCTATTTTAAAAGTGACCTCAGGGTATGAAACATTTTTTACCTCTAATCCTTGTAGGGTTTCCACCACAGGTACCTCCATGTTGTCCATAGCATAACATTTACCAACAGTAGTATCCACTACTAAGCCCAACTATTTCATGACAGTGTAGGTCATCACATTAGCACCGGCTCTGGAGTCCATCATGCAATTTTTTAATAGCATATTGTTTGTGAGGAGTGTTACATAAAAAGGATCGATCTGATCTGGTTCTTGGATAATTATATTTCCTAGACAGATTAGGATTTCATCCTTTTCTTTTTTCTCCCCTTTTAATTCATCATTCAAATTAGTATTATCATGCACACCAGGCAAATTAGATAATAATGATAAGGCTACTTCTCGATGCTCTTTAATTTTAAACATCTCAAGTAATGGGATAGAGACTTTTATCTGAGATAAGGCTTGCTTCATATCAAAAGCTGGGAAACTCATGACATTGTCAGAAGATATTTTACCTTTATTATCCTTTAATTGTCTTGTTTTTTGTTCACGAGTGGGGGTAGCTTTATTTTCTTTGACCAAAGTGTCCTTCAGTTCTCCTTGTGTAGTTTCCTCATTTATGACTTATGTGATGATAGGTGAATCGGGTTGTTTCCCACTCTGATCAACCTTTCTATTCCTAAGTTGATATAAACTTATTGCCTGTGTCCCAACAACAATAGTTAGAAATCTTATCTCCTCATCATTAGGCATTTCAAATTGAAAATGTTCTAACTTAGTGCTTGTATTATTTACTTTGATTGGCATGTTTTCTTGTGGCTCTTCCTCTGAATTACCATTGTCATTTTCAACAGTAAGTGCACACATGTTTATTGTAGGTTTTTTCTCACTTTGACTTTCTTGTGTCCCAATGTTTTCTTGTTGCTCCACCATACTCTGAGCTATTGCACATTGATAAGGGGAATGAGGCATATTATAGGCCATGCACCAAGGATTATTTTCCACATTATGAGCATTCTTGTTTTTCAATGGGTCAAGGATGTCTTTGTTCTTAAGATCAGTTTGTTCTTCTGACATAGGTTTTCCATCCTTCCACTAAGTCTTATAGGGAAAATATTGCATCCTGTAGGGCTTATCTTGCCTTTGCCATTGTGGCATATTATTTTGAAACCCCTTCTCATTCTTGTCTACCTTAGCAGCAAGATCTTTCACTAAAATTACCAATGTTTCCATCTTATCTTCTTCCTTGGGATTTTTATTTGATTGTGTTTTTTACTCCTTCCAGAGTCTACTGTCATCCCATTTACCAAGCTTGCTAGAAGCTCTTCTGTTGCTTTCTATGTTTATGGCCAATTTATATGCATCTCTCATAGTCTAAGGATCCTTATCTCTAAGCAGGTAAGTAGTCTTTCCATCTAAAGAATTACAATAGGTAGTGACACATACATTTTCATCCAGTCTCAATACTTGGAACAACTTATACATAGCCTTTTGAAACCTAACAGTGAATTCAACAATGCCTTCATTAGCAAACTTCTTCAAACTGTTGAATTCATTTAACATAAACCCAGAATTTATTTTTTCACCATACTGTTCTTTGAAACTTCTAAAATATTCATCCCAAGAATAGATACTATGATCAGGTAAACCTCGGTACCAGTCTCTTGCATCCTCAATTAGGGATTGCACAAACAATTTCATGGCGACATCCTCATCTCCAATCTCATAATCATTCATGGTATCCAAGAAGACTTTTAGATGCTCTTTGCTAGTTATGGCATTATTTCCACTGAATTTGGGGATTTTATCTCTAAATTCATTAGCAATGGGGTTTGGTTGGCCTAGGATACCATCAAAAATCAATTTCCTATATCTCTCCAAATGAATAGGTCTTCTTTGAAAATTAGTGCCCATATTTTGGCCAGCACTCTGGCCAATATTACCAATGTTCTGGCCAATGCCTACATTTTGGTGGCTAATATTTCTGTTAAGTCTACTTACTCCTAACTATGATGCAACTCCTTGAGCCACACCATATGTCTGGGTACTTGTATTAGCATTATTGGTCTGAAATACTAGAATTAAATACAAGCATAGTTTGATTAGTTATAGTAGTATTATTTGTTACATTTGGATTAGTCATGGAACTCAAGAAAGCAAGCCTTCTTTTCATTTCTGCAGTAGCTTCTAATTCTTCTTTTTCCAATTGCCTTGCAATATCATCCTTAGCCTTTCTAGCCCTTTCCAATTCCATATCTATTGAAAACATATCTTGAGATATACCCTCTTCAATCTTAGGTTTAGAAAATTTAATACATGTGAGCTTTTGTTTTCCCTTTTCAACATCTATTTGTGTGACATTAACTGTTGATACATTTGGTGTAGGTGTTTGAGACTTAGGAGGTTTTTGACTTTCATAATTAATAACTTGCCTCACCATAGGGCATGTATCTTTGGGATCACTTTTCTTAAGTAGGTGTTCTCTTTCTTGGAATTCTTTTCTCGGGGTGTCTACATCTCCAAAAAGTTCTTTATTCAAGCCATGAAATCCCTCACTAGCACCCTGAGCTGCCAATTTTAATTGGGCAACCCACTTTTTCAAAATTTCTCTCTCAGTGATTGCATTTATAATTTTTTCCTCTCTAGCCTCATCATTTTTTTGCTTGATAAGCAAGAGTTCATCTAATTCCCTCTTCAAAAGGTCATTATCTCTAAGGACTCCCTCAATATCAGAACTGGAAGAATCATAGATATTCATCAATTTATCTCCCTTTTGGTCCTCAACCTGTTCATAAGGGATACCCTTGAAATATGATGATGTCTCACCCTTTTCTTGATATACATTCTTTGGTCTAGGGCTAAATATATCCTCAAAGTAACCAGTAGTGTCAGACTTAGGATTCAAAGGTTCATTTATTTCTTTCTTAGGAATAGTACCTAAGGACTGATCGGAGCCTACAAATCTAGGCTTCCAAGAGGTGTTATTATAATATTCTCCCTTCCTAGAATGGTTCCTTCTAGAAATTTTAGAAACATCACTCTCTGATGTTGCTAGAGAGTGATTTTTTGTGTTTGCTTTTGCATTCCTAATTTTTTCCAAAATGAAATTTCACACCACTTGATCTACTAGTGTTCCCCTTATAAACACTATACCCAATAACACAGAGTCACCACCCAAAAAATTTTGGGAATAAAATAATCAAAGTTAACCTTGACAATGATATTTGAGGATATGATTCAATAAACTGCAATATACAACTTGTGATTTCAAAAACTAGACTTCAAGGAATCTATATTATGGAATATTATCTTCAGACTAACCTTCCATGCATTCCTTGATAAAATTTACCAGTAGAGACGCCATTTTCTGTTAGTTCCTTTTCTTGCTGACATAAAAATAATCTGAAAGAGCTTGCTCTATTTATCCCAGACACTGATCAAACAAGATACATAATGATAGAAATAGGGTTTTTAGACCCTCTACACTTTGAGCTCCATAAACTTGGGCGGGATTACCCTTCCAACTCAAAACAATCAAATCACTAAATCATTTTAGTAGAATATGAATAGAATTACAGGGATTAACCACTATAATATTTATTGAACAAACCAAACATAAAGGTAAAGAACAATTTTGATAATGATAGTCACTTAATTTAGTGGAAAACAAACCAGTGCTTAAATCCTAGGGCATGGAGTCACTTTTGAACAACTTTAACCAATCCACTCATGAACAAAATCTGAAATAGCTACAGAATCTGGTATAAACATAGATATACCTTATATATCTATCCTCACACATATAACAAACTTAATTCATCAAATTCATTATAAACCCTGAATCTCACTGAAAATAATCCTAAGGGAATTTTAATCTTTCCTTGAAAGAACCCTAAAACTATTTCCAAAATCTTCCTAACAGATGCATAAATTGAAATCTCCTTGAGCATTCAATTCACATAAAATTTAGAAAACCATAATGAAGACAAAATACTCATCATATGTTTCAGAAACTATTGATGGATTTCATTTTTTGTATTCATAATTATAATTGCTAATATATTTGAAAATAATTTCAAAACCCTAAAATCATATTGGTCTTAAACCAAAGTTCTTACATTTAAACTTGTACTTCCAAATGAGAAATGACTATCTTTTTCCTAGTAGTCTTGGAATCCTTTTATAACTAAGGATGCAACAAGATACGAACTACATGGGAAAGATTTAAAAAATCTTTTACAACAACAAAATTTGCAGTTAACATAAAACAAAAGCTGCAAAAAAAAACAAGTGGCAGAAGTTGGCGAAGTCTAAACAAGGTTTGATGATGCACTTTGACAGTATCCTTTTCATCCTTTTAGCTTTTCTTCTCACCTGTTTACCTCCTTGGTGATGGGCCAATAAAAAGTCTTTACCTGTTCTAGTTTGGCAACAACCTCTGCCCACCTAGCGCCAATGGTTTTTCTTTCCTCTGAGATGAACTTGGCCATATCTCTCTCAACCTTGAAGAGGTTGTCAATCAATTCATTGCAGTATTCAGCATTTACATCCTTCTCTAGGTGCTACTTCATTTCCTCATCTTTAAATATTTCATCAAATCCATCTGTCCAATCAGATTGTGGCTTCAGAATGCCAGCTTCATCATATTTTTTTGAGATTAGGGGAGGGCACTGGTCACCGAATAGTTGCAATTTACTATTTATCAAGTCAGCCTTGCCATTGAAGAAACTATATGTATTATTTACCTCATTGATCATTTCAATGGTGTCTTTGATTTTATCAGCAAAATCATCACTGTATAACATGACTGTTTTCAATTTTTCCATCAACCTATCTCTTCCTGACCAAGTTTTAAATGTGGGCTCCAAGAATGTCATAGCTTCAACAACTACCCTTGATGCTTCTTGCAATGAGCCATACAGTTTATACACTATGTCATTCTTTTGTTCCAAAACATCAATTAGATGTTGAAATATGGGCAATATGATAAACATGACATTTATGTTTTATCCCTATGACAATTCCTTGGACTGGCCTTCTACTATTGCTGAGTCTTATTTTCCCTTTGTAGCAGCATCTGTTTCACTTTTTGGTATTTCCTGAGGGAATGGAGTCTTTTCTCTCTTACTTTCCACTAACTCCTCTTTCAACTTAGCAATCTCTTCCTCCAATGTGTGGTTATGAACCACCACCTCTTCATGCTTTTTTTTCTAACGCCACCATCTGGCCAAAAGTTGTTTTATACCTCTTCGATAGATCATCAACCTTTGTCAAGTTCATGAATGATACTTGAGTCATCAACTGAGCTATCTAAGTGTCTATAGTGTTCTGCAGATTCCAAATCATCATGTCTGCTTTCTTTTCCTCTCTTATAGTCATGACTACAGGCTTTTGTGTAGCATGGGCTAATGACCATATAGATAGAGTCTTGGATTTAGGATCAAATCCTGATCATTTTAGAACTTCATCAATTTCAAACTCTGCTTTCATTAAGGGGTCTTCTTGCCTCCTGAATTGGTCAATGATGAAAGTGGACTATAAGTCCCAATCTGGCATTAATAGCACCCCACTTTTCTACACCAATAGTCTTTCTTGATCCACAGTGATCAGCTCACTCTCAGGATCATAATCCTGGAGTGTCTTCACAATTTCCTCATTCTTTTCCTCCTGACCTTCTCCTATGATCAGGTTATGCCTTAGATCCTTCTGCTTCATTTTGATCAAGAAGCTCTTGAATTCATCAAATTTTACGAATTCATCATCTTTCATGAATTCACTACCATCATCACTCTCTCATCACTTTCTCTGAATAGTACCATCTAATTATCCACTTGACTTTCAACCTCGGGTTCCTTTTGCATTTGTTTTTTGAGCCTCCTGAAATATTTACCATGCTCTGTTATTATAGCTTTGGCCATCTTCTTCCTATCCTGCCCTTTCTTGTGTTTTGTTTTTTTCTTTTCCTTGGGTGGCTCCCTTGCAGAGGTAGCTTCTTCACCTACCTCTTCTTCTTCTTAGTGAAAATGTTCCTATTGTTCTTCATTTTCCTATTGTTGTTCTTGGTGTTCCTGGTCATGCAGTGCAACAAGAATAGGGGATCCTTGGGATTGTACATCTTTGGTACTGAACTATGTCACCAGTGCCATTAATGTATCATAAGAATTGAGCATCTCCTCCATTCTCTGTAATTATGGGAGGTCAGGGAAAAAACCAGAAAAAGTATTGTCTCATTCTTTCCAGTCAGTTTCTTCCCTAAGAAGTTTATCCCATTTTATTCTTCTTTCCTAGATTTCATGCCTATCCAATTTGTTTCTCATAATGTCTTCCTCATCCAGTGGCTCATGATCTCTAATACTTTTCCAAGGGGTCATAGATTTTAGGGCTATCTTTATAAAGTTGTTCTGGATCACAGAACCTAGCACATGTTGGAGACATTCTAAATTGCTTTAGGAATTTTTTATCAGGTCAAAAACTCTCTTCCCAATAGAGAAATCACAACCAACCCGTAGCCTAGGGAAAAAAGTACACTTCTTGTGCCCTTCCAAAAACTCTGTCAACCCAAGTAATCTACCAAACAAATTCTAAGAAAGAAACCCTAAGAGGGACAAACTTGGGGAGGATGTGAGGTGGTTGTGTCCAACCATATACCCTTATGATAGTAATATGATCAAAGTAGAAAAAATCACCCCAATTGTGAGTAATTGGCCAATTTGAAACAAATTTCCAAGGTCTTAAAACTCTTCTGACCTCACTTGGAAGTCTCTGCCTATCAGTTCCTAGTAAGTCAAAAATTTGATCCACAATCCAATTACAGAAACATACATAAGATGAATTTACTGACTAACTATCCCATGCTTGTGTCCATCTTTGGATTGGTGCATTGATACCATACTCTGAAATGAATAATTCAAGCACTTTGTCCATGGAATCCCTATTAAAATATAGAATCATACATATTAAATAGGAATAATGCTTAAAAATTGGCACAGGGGCATCCGACTGAATTTCTACCAATGCAGCATGTATAGTCTCAATTATGTATCCCACATAATCATAACCAGTTTTGACTTCCGGGTGCTGGATATTCATGGCCATCATGAGCACATCCTGGGGTACAATTGAATCTCCGTCAAAACCTAATAATCTATTTAGGCCATAAACTATGCATTTTAAATAGTGGTGAAAGAGAGACAAGTGAAAAGGTGGTTTGAGGTTCTCTGGGACCTTTACCAAGTTCCTATCCACCCTAGGCATATATCTAGGCATGTCAAATTTCTTGATTAATTTCTCCCTTTTCTTGTAATCCGCCTGAATCTTTTCCAACTCAATTTCTGTGCATAATGCACCAGTGATCCCAAACACTTCTATAAGTGATCTCCTATCTATGGATACTAAGGTCTCTTTTTTTTTTCTTTCTGATTACCCTAGCTACTGGGCAATAATTCTTATCAAGTTCCCTGATCAACCCTATATCCACATATATGTCAGGCACAATCAATTTTTCCATATTTCACTCCCAAGGATTGCAAATAGGTACTGGTTTAAATCTATTATTCCAAAAATAATGGAACAGATTATTACCAGAGAAATTTGGAGTGACCGGGTTTCTGCATTGACACCATTTGTCTCTCCACTCATCCCAGTTAGCACTGTTTGCATTTGATGTCCTGGGCAACAAATCAGCAAATTCTTCTATGTATTTCTTTATTGCAACCTTCTTCTTCTCAGACCCCTATGAGGCACCGCTAGTGGTAGCTTGACTCATCTTTCCTTTTTAGATTTCAAACTCAGAAGAACAAGCTCTATTGATTTCACAGCAAAAAGTTTCAAAGCGCAAATGAGAGTTGTACAGAATCAAGCTCAATCATTCATCTTTATAGCCATCAAATTGGCATCTTGTCCACTTGAATGCCAAATTCTCACACTTGCAGTGTCATGTAATCATCTCTCTATAACTAATGCTACCATTAATTCACACTGTATGATCCCCGCTGGAAAAAAGTTCACACTTTTTCTCTTTTTTCACTCGTAAGCCTGAAATGAGCCACATGTCAAATTGTCACTAACCCGTTGTATCTTGCTTAAATTCAAATTTGTCCTTGTGAGTGAGCAACAAGACCTTTCCTTTTAAGCATTCATGCACTCACTATCTCTTTATGCTTTATGCTTATATCTGAGCGAGTGAGTGGTGTTACTTTTCCTTTTATCAGTCGCGGACTCGCCCCTTAGAACTTTACTTTCATTGAAACTCTGTGAGTGAGCGACATGATCTTTATTACTCAGTCACTTCTTAGTCACACACTCACTGACCTCCACTTATCATGCTTTGTGCTTGAGAGAGTGATTGGGTTTTCAAAACAATCATACATTACTTTATGGTCACGCATTCGCCATGGCTTTCTAATTTGTCTTTATACCTCTGCGGGTGAGCGATGACTATCTTCATTGTGCACTTTTACTGAGTTGCTCACTCGCGCTACAAGATATTCTAGTTCATAAGCATTAGCGAGTGCATGATGACCCCTTTTGATTATAGTCTCATGCTCGGTGCTGAAATTTCTTTATGGATGAATCCTTCACGACTGAGCGAGTGCCTTCATCACACCTTCACAATGTATTAATCGCTCACTTGTTGATCTCTCATGACTGATCTTTCTTTATGAACGACTGAGTGACATGTTTCCCTTTTACTTCATCGCACACTCATTGATATCTTTTCATTTGAATTCATTCATGGGTGATTGAGTGATATCCTTTTCTTTCTTTCATCGCGCACTCGCGAGCTTAAAATTTGAAACAGCGAGCGGTAAGACCCTTCCTTTTACACCACTCACTCAATCGCAGACCAAAAATTGAAAGACTTGAGACCACCGCGGCTATGTGATACATAAATATTTAACTTATCATTGACTCGCTAAAGATTTTAACATATAATTTGATGCCCTGTGAGTGAGCAACATACAAAACAATTCCAACTCACTCAGTCGCGGACTAAAAACCTGACTTCAAAAATACATCGCGACTACGTGATTAAGACAAAATAACGACCAAGTTGCTCACTCACACACCTAACTTGACTTAAAAAGATATGACCACAACTGCATGATTAACACCCAAAATAACTCATCACTCACTTGCTCACTTAAATAGACACTTTAAAATACCAACGCAGGTGTGCGACTAAAGCTTTTAGAACAAGGCAATTTGGAGACTTAACCATAAATTTGAAATTTTGACATAAAACCACATGGATTTTGAATCAAAAGACACGGGAAACTTTTCCAAAGCATGAAAACTTGAAAAATTTGATGTGTAGTGCTAATAGGTACCTTGGTGAAAACCTGGCAAACAAGTGCCAAGGGTTCAAATCCAGCTTCACCATCAATGAACTCCAAAAGCTTGAGCACACTTCAAATGCAAGCCTAACTACCCAAGCTATATCTAGAAGCACACTCCCCTTTGAGCACCAAGAACTTATCCATGGTTAGTACTAGTCCACCAGACTAGGGGGCGATTCTAAATGTCCTGACAATCAAAAAATCCATAAAAAATTTGGAAAACTCATCAAAAATCCTAAAAAGATTAAAAAATTTTGAGAAAAGAAATCTTCATCAAAAAAAATTTTAAAAATTGCAAAATCTGAAGCAATAAAACCAACTTGGTTATCAAGAGAGCAAAGGGTGATCACACCCAATCAATTAATGTCACAATCATGAGCTTTGCAAATTAGCATTGGGCTCATCTGACACAACTTTATCAATCTATCAAATCAATCAGCAAGCAACTGGCGACCAAGCCAAACTATCAATTGTCACAATCATGAGTTTTGTGAACCAGCATGAGGCCCATCTAACATAGCTTCATCAGCTTCCAACATGATCACAATCAATCAATAAAATCATATCAATCATCTTCCACAGTGATGGATACGCTCAAACCAGATAGGTCAGTCTTATATGAGTAATGTATTACTGAAACCAGACACACTCAAGCAATCAAGCCTATCCAAAGAGTCAAGCCAATCAGGAGAATCCAACTGCATCAAGGAACCATCCAAAAATATTGACTAGGTCAGTCAAGTTAGTTAGATGTTAGTCTATATTTTGCGGTTATGTTCTTATGCTACCTTAGGATCCACCATGTGAGGAGAGTAGCTATGATAGATCATGACTTATTTTCTTTGATTGTTTTCTTTTGAATGTTCACTTCGATTTTCGGGCCATGATGATTTAGGATAAATGCAGTAGGCACTGTCACTTATCTGGCAGCTGCGCAGTTCCACGATCTGAGCTTAACCCTGGGAAAGAATTGGAAATTCCTTCTCTTTTATTTTTCTTGTTTGGTTTATAGAATCAAGAGCTCATAGCGCTATTCAGATGGACTCTGAGTGCATTGGAGTTCTATCTTAGTTTCTATGGTCTTTTCTTTTATGTTGCAATCAAGAGCTTGCGATGCTATCTAGATGGACTCTAGGGGCGTAGGATTTCTATCTTTTTTGCTTTGGCTTTCCCTTTTCAGAATCAAGAGCTCGCAGTGTTATCTAGATGGAGTCTGGGTGCATAAGAGTTCTATCTTGGTTTCTTTCTTTCAGTTTATTCAGAGGACAAAGTGGTATCTAGATGGTCAATATCTGGGTTCTTT
>MU228201.1:169445-185078 GCA_018584345.1 Thuja plicata | reverse complement strand
GATCCTGGTCTAGGGGGTGCTGGTGGTGGGGTTAGGACTAGAGGTGGATGGAGTGGGGGTTGAACTAGTTCTCCTAGAGTTGGGTTGGGTTCTATCCTGGAGGATGAGGAGGCTATAAAGGAGGAGGCACCTTAGTTGGCTCAAAGAGTGCGTAGGCAAACAGCTACAATTTTGGGTCCCAGACATGAGGATAGAGTTATTATTGAGGATGTTGATGTGGATATTTCTTATATAGACGTGGAGGATCTAGATGAGTAGAGTGCAGAGACAGGTTCCTCTAGGGATAGTGGCAGTACTGGGATCAGCACAAGGGAGAGTTCGGAGAGTGCTGATGATTCTGTGGTTTTGAGGTGGAGAGGAGATGAGGGATTGGGGGATACAACAGAGGAGGGAGACATAGACATTGCTATGGGTGGTATGGATGATGATCCCTTGGAGGTGGAGTGCCTCACCTATCAGGTTTAGGACCTTCAGGCCCAAATTGCCTTATCTGATGCACGTGCCACTACTTTAAGGGCCCGTGTTACAGCAACTGAGTCTTGAGAGCGACAAGCTCATTCTAAGGTTCATTATTTCATTGATAGTGTACAAGATGTAGCACACAGAGATATTCTAGATAGGTATTATAGATCTGGGCGAGATGCTCAGAGGGAGATTGATTATTGGAGATGCCATTATGAGGGCATAGTTCCTGCAGCGCAGAGGGTGCCTAGCTACACAGCTTCACAGAGATCCAGTAGGGCCTAGCATTCTCAGAGTAGTGGTGTCAATGCTCCTAGGTCCTCTCATAGGATAGATTTTGATATGCCACCCCCTCATCCACCTCCTGGCAAGGGTTGGGGTAGCTCTTGTTGACCATGTACCATGTACCATTTTTGTAGTGATTCCATTGTATACTCTAAGTAGTACCATTTTTGTTTCTCGACACACAGATATTTATTGATATACATATTTATTACCTTCTTTGATCACACTTGTGACCCTTCATTGTACTCAGATATTTTGATTTATATGAGATGCAGCTAGTGTTTTTGATGTGATGTGCAATGGTTTACTTTTCTATATGTATGATTCTACATGATTTCGTGGTTTAGATGATGAGATGTATATGCAATGTGTTTCTATTATGCAGACTCGTATATGGATGATTTACTTTTCCTATGTTACTAACATGCTCATGCAGGATGGTAGATATGAAATGTATGTTTATATGAGATGCTTAAAGATGCATGTGTTTTTATGATTTATCATGTATGCAACTACCATGTTTTTTACTTTTCTGATGCACTTAATGAATGAATGCAATCTACTATGCACAAAATATCTGAGTAATACATGTGTTAGTTAGAAAGAAGTTAGTTTGGATAGATGTGCTCTCAGATTGATCTAATAGAATGTAATGATAAAATAGTTTTCTTTTTGCATTTTTGGATAGATATGATCTGATAGAAAGGATGAATGTCCCAAGTCGCTACCCATGTTTCCAATATTTGTCATCATTGCATCTTTTTTGTATTTTTTGATATTCTGGAAGAGCGTCGAATGATCTAGATCACATACCACCTAGATACTGCCATGACCTCTTGATAGCGGAAGGAGTAGAGAGATTGAATAGAAAGAGACCCATAGTGCACCTAAATATTGACCATCTGGGTTCAACTATGTTCCCTGTTTGAAAAGAAAGAGAGCCAAAAGCACCCAGATATTGACCATCTAGATACCACTTGTCCTCTGAAATTAATCTAAAACAAAGAAACTAAGATAGAACTCCTATGCACCCAGAGTCCATCTGGATAACATTGTGATCTCTTGATTTCCAAAAGGGAAAGCCAAGCAAATGAGATAGAACTCCTACGCCCCTAGAGTCCATCTAGATAGCATCGTGAGCTCTTGTTTGCAACATAAAGGGAAAGACCATAGAAACCAAGATAGAACTCCAAATCAAACTCAGAGTCCATCTGAATAGTGTTGTGAGCTCTTGATTCTATAAACCAAACAAGCAAAATAAAAGAGAAGGAATGTTCAATTCTTTCCCAGGGTTAAGCTTAGATCATGGAACTGCACGACTGCCAGATAAGTGACAGTGCCTACCACATATATCCTAAATCATCATGGCCCTAGAATCGAAGTGAACATTCAATAGAAAGCAATCAAAGAAAATAAGTCATGATATATCATAGCTACTCTCCTCACATGGTGGATCCTGGAGTAGCATAAGAACATAACTGCAAAATATAGACTAACATCTGACTGACTTGACTGACCTAGTCAACATTTTTGGATGGTTCCTCGATGCAGTGGATTCTCTTGATTGGCTTGACTCTTTGGATAGGCTTGATTGGTTTGACTGTGTTGATCGTGTTGGCAGCTGATTTAGTTGTGTCAGATGGGCCCAATGCTTGTTCACAAAGCTCATGATTGTGATAGTTTTGATTGATAGATTTGATTGCTTTGATCATATTGGAAGTTGATCAAGATGTGTCAGATTGGCCCAATTTTGGTTCACAAAGCTCATGATTGTGACAATTGATAGTTTGGCTTGGTCGTCAGCTGCTTGTTGGTTGAATTGATAGATTGATAAAGACATGTCAGATGATCCCAATGTTGATTCACAAAGCTCATGATTGTGACATCGATTGACTGGGCATGATTTCCCCTTGCTCTCTTGATAACTGAGTTGGTTTTATTGCTTTGGTTTTTGCAATTTTTTGAGTGGTTTTTATGATGATTGATTTTCTCTTGATTTTGATCTTTATAGGATTTTTGATGAGTTTTCCAATTTTTAGGATTTTTTAGGACATTTGGAATCACCCCTAGTCTGGTGGACTAGTATTAATCATGGGTAAGTGCTTGGTGCTCAAAGGGGATTGTGCTTCTGGATATTGCTTGGGTAGTCAGTCTTGCATTTTGCAGTGTGCTCAAGCTTTTGGAGTTCATTGATGGTGAAGCTAGATTTTGAACACTTGACGCATGTTTGCCAGGTTTTCACCAAGGTACCTACTCAATAGTGCCTGATTTCTAGGTTTTCGCTGAGAGAGCATTTTTTTTCTCTTTACTTTTTTTTATTGTCACCAAGGCGCCTGATTGCCAGGTTTTCACCAAGGTAACTTTTATATATATATTTTGTGTTTTTGGTGTTTTGCTGATATGTAGGTAAATGCCTTAACCATAGAGACCTTTAAGGGTAGAACTTATTTAGGTGCATTTTTTTGATGTAGCCGGGGATCTAATCTCCTTCTGGTGTCGCTAGTATGAATGCCCCACTCTGAGTAGAGTTGACAATAAAAAATGGTCCAAGCCAGTTAGGCTCAAACTTACCAAGTTTGACTCGCTCTGCTTGATTCTTCTAATTTTCCATGAGGACAAGGTCTCCTACCTCAAATGTTCATGGCTTTACCTTCTTATGATAGTTCCTTCTAAGGTGATTTTGATAGCCTTGTAAGTGGTCAAAGGCATGTTGCCTTCTTTCATCTAGTAACTCTAGTTCACTGAGCCTTGCTACTCTATAGTCTTCATCTGAAACCAGGTTCTTCAATGATATCCTTAGGGATGGGATTGCCACTTCGAGGTGTAATACCACCTCTGATCCATAGAATAGGGTGAAAGGAGTTGCTCTTGTGGGTGTTCTCAGACTAGTTCTGTATGCCCATAACGCGGGACTAAGCTGTAAATGCCAGTCTTGCCCTGATTCATTTACTATTTTCTTCAGGATTTTCAAGATTGTTTTGTTGGTAGCTTTGGCTTGGTCATTCCCTTGAGGGTAGTAAAATGAGGAGAACCCTTGTTTGATGTGGAACTATTCGCATAGGTCTTTGGCATCCTTGTTCTGGAAAGGTATACCATGATCTATCAGGATTGTTTGGGGGATCTTGTATCGACAGATAATGTGGTTAAGTATGAACATTTCTATTTGCTTTCCAGTGATGTAAGTGAGGGGGATTTCTTCCACCCACTTGGTGAAGTACTCCATTGCTGCTATGATGTACTTGTGTTTGTTTGTTGAAGAATTTGTAATTTTTCCCACTAGGTCAAATCCCCACATTGAAAATGGCAATGGTGATGTGATAGGATTTAGTTCCTAGGCCAGTGCATGGATGAGGTCTCTATGAACTTGACACTATCTACACCTTTGAACATGCTTGTGTGCATCTATCTCTATTATGGTCCAATAGTATCCCATGCAGATTATCTTCTTAGCTAAGTTGTTTCCACCTCTGTGGGTTCCACAAACTCCTTCATGTACCTTGTACAAAGCTTTCTAGGATTCAATGGAAGTGAGACATCGTAGTAATGTTCCATCTAGACTTTGTCTGTATAGAGTAGTTGAGAGGATGGTATACCTAGAGGCTTGGTGGATGAGGGATTTTCTCAAGTTCCTAGACAATTTTGGAGGTAAGACATTGTTTTGGGGATAGTTATAGACATCTTGGTACCATGGGGATTTAGGACCAACAAGGACACATGTTGATTCTATGATAGATGCTTGATGTGATGGCACCAAGAGTTGCTCCACTAAAAATTGGAATTTTTTTTCGTTACCTGGCATATCAATCAGTGATGCTATGGTAGCCATCGCATCTGTAGCTTTGTTCTATGCTCTTGGGACTTGCTCGAAGAGAATGTAATGGAACTTGGTGCGCAATCTTTCCATCTATGCTCTGCATGGTATGAGCTTCTCATCTTTGGTCATATAATCATTGTTAACTTGACTAATGACCAACTATGAATCGCCAAAGACTCTAAGGTTCTTGATTCTCCATTGAATTGCTATATTTAGACTGATGACCAGTACTTCATATTCTGCTATGTTGTTGGTGCATTGGAAGTTAAGTCTGAAAGACTTTGGAATTGTATCATCATCTGGAGTGATAAGAAATATTCCTGCCCCTGTACCATGGTTTGTACACGATCCATCAAAATAAAGTTACCATACCTCAATCACCGGTTGTAGTTTCATGATAGCTTCATCAGGAAAGTCAGAGATAATAGGCTGGTGGTTTTGAATTGGTGCCTCTGCTAGTTGATCTACTATCACTTATCCTTTGATAGCCTTTCTGTCTACGTACTCTATCAAACTCAGTTAAGATTTTTACCCACTTTGTCAGTCATCCAGTGAGTGCTACTTTGCTTAGGAGGTACTTGAGAGGATCAATATGTGTGACCAACTTCATTTGGTGACTCAACATATAGTGTCTTAGCTTCTGGGAAGCGCAAACAACTGCCAGGCATGACTTCTCAATTGGCGTATAGTTTAGCTCATATCAAACCAAAGTCCTACTTTGATAGTAGACGGCCCTCTCTTTTCTTGTGTCATCATGTTGTGCCAAGAGTACACCTAATGTTGATTTTGTCACTGAGATATATAGAAGAAATGGTCTACCTTGTACTGGCGGTACGAATATAGGATACTTAAGAAGTTAGTCTTTGAATATCTAAAATTCCTGTTTGCATTGCTCTATCCATATGATTTTGATATCTTTATGCAATAGATGTTGGAATGGGTGGCACTTGTCTGCCAGTTGAGCTATGACGCATCTGATCGATTGGAGCCTTCCTTGTAACCCTCTTAGTTGTCTTAGGTTCGATGGTGGAGGCATGTCCAATATTGCTTTGACCTTTGTTGGATCCACTTTGATTCCTTTGTGTGATACTATGAACCCCAGTAATTTTCCCGCTGTGACACCGAATGCACACTTTTTTGGGTTTAGACAGACTTTAAAATCCTTGCATTCTATCAAAGATGGGTCCCAAAACCTATAGATGATCCTGTTGAAGTATTGATTTGGCTAGTATGTCATCCACATAGTCTTCCATTGTCTTGTGGATGAGATCATGAAATATAGTCATCATAGCCCTTTGATATGTCACTCTGACATTCTTTAGACCAAATGGCATGACAGTCCAACAATATGTTCCCCAAGGACATGTGAAAGTTGTTTTGTGTTGGTCCTCTGGCACAATCCTTATTTGATTGTAACCTGAAAAGCCATCCATGAGTGATAGCATTTGATGTCTGGTAGTTAGGTCTACTATCATATCAATGTTTGGTAAAGGAAAGTCATCCTTGGGACATGCTACGTTGAGATCCCTAAAGTTTGTGCAAATTTGTATCTGACCACTGTGCTTTGTAACTAGTACCAAAATAGATATCCAGTCCGCATATGGTATAGGTCTGATGAACTTAGCATCTACGAGCTTTTTCAATTTGGATTTGACTAGCAATACAACGTGGGGGTGCATCTTCTCAGCTTTTGCTTGATAGGTTTGGCATTGGGTAGCAATGGGAGATGGTGTAGCACTAACTCTGGATCTAATCCTGGCATATCTGAGTAGGACCATGCAAAATTGATCATTCTTTCCTTGAAGAAACTGATGAACTATTCTCTCTCCTCATGGGTGAATGATTTTGCCAAGTATATGTTCCTTGGGTTCTTGTCATCCCCCAAGTTGATTTCCTCTATTTCTTCTGCTAATAATGTTGATTTCTCCTCTGTTAAGGGGAGGAGTTCTTTCTTTCCATCTTCTAGCACCTTAGTGAGGTTTTCAACAGAAGATACGTCTTCTTTTAGCTTTTTATTCTTTTATTCTTTTTTCTTTTGTGGACTGGAAAGAGGAGCTTCCTCCCTGAAGTATGCTGCTTTATCTAGGTTAATGGAGAATCTAGCCTTGTGATCTCCTGATGGAATGCCTTCCCTCAGTCCCATGAAATGAGCTATTGCCTCATCATTCTCAAAGACATCTAGATCTGGTGGTCCTTGTTGATCCCACTCTATAAGCTCAGGGTGTACAAGACAGAAATTTTTACGACTGTTTGGCTCTGGTTGACTAAAAGGGACCACTGATATGGTGCCTAAAAAATTGGACTATGATGAGGATGCACCACTTGAGGTTTGATAGATGACATGTTTGTCTATATAGGGTTGTTTGGTAATTGTTAGTTGGTCAAATAGGTCTGCTAGATTTATGATAATGTCAGCCCGAGGGGAAAAGTAAGGGATTGACAGTTCAGAGTCATGAAGGGATCTCCACTCATACTCATTGGATTCAGTCTCAATAAAATGTTCATCCAATGTCTCACTTCCTTGGTTATCATCGATTTCTATGTGTGGGTTTATTTGGGATTGTGTGGTTCCCTCTTTAGCGGGAAACAACTGCACTAATATTTTGCTTATTAGAACATGATATGTGTTGTGCCCCCGGTACATCTCTGCTATTTGCTCTTGATTGACTTGAATGTCTTGGATCACAAGACTAGTGCTCTGTTTTCCATAGCCTAAACCTCTTGTGTTTCTCTGGTTTGGTGGGAGAGGCAATTCATATATACCTTGTTGTCTTGCCCCCAGCTCAGTTGTACCATCATACCCAAATCTTTCTATCATTGTGTAACCATTACCATAGTTTGATAAGGGTGATGGTGGTCAGATTGTCTAAGGGGAATCTTGGTATAACTAGGTATTGATTTCTTGTTCAAAAGGATTTTCTATGTCTCCCCATCAGATAAAGGTTGTTGGTGGGCATCTGAATAGAACAGGCTGTGGAGTTTCTGTTGCTAAAACAGAATGTGGCATGCCATGAGTTCTTAGGTTTTGAGGCATGTGCGTGATGGAAAAATATTCTTCATATCTATATTCACCACAGCCGTTATCCATGATGGATATCTTGCTTGCTTTCTATGTGATATCTTTAAGATTTGAATCTGAAGAGGATGAGATGCTTGCATCTTGTTTAATGACTATCTTTCCTACTGCTCGTGTGACATCCTTGGAATTTGAATCTGAAGAGGATGGGATGCTGGCATCTTGGTTTGATGGTACCTGGTTATCAGTGTTGATTTGGACTGCAGTACAATATTGGAAGGGATTGCGATCTCCCTCTATGATTATCTCCTCTCCCTGGTGAGGGAACTTGATGCATTGATGGTTTGTCAAAGGTACATCTTGCATTTCATGTATCCAAGGTCTCCCTAGTAACATGTTATATCCCAACTCAAGGTCTAAGATTTGGATGGGTGTGTTTTTTACTACAGGACCAATGCGAACAAGTAGAATGATAATATGTCCTTTAGAGGACCTTTCCTCTTCATCATAAGCTCTGATATTTATCCACCTTGTGACATGAATGCTTGATTTTGAATAGCCCAATTTCTTGATTAACTTTAGAGTATAGATGTTTAATCTATCTCCACCATCAACAAGGACCCTACAGATAGCGCTTTTGTGGACCTGGATAAGTAAGTGCAGAGGATCATTATGCAGGGGTTTATGTGGCGGTACATCACAGTCTGTGAATGTGGCATGTTTGTTAGATTCTATATGGTTGACCATCATTTGGAAGCTCTCGGGTGTTATGTCCCTTGGAAGACTGCATTCTTAAGGGCTTGGTCAAGTGCTAGTTTATGATGCAGAGATATGCACAATAAGTCAAACATGGAGATCTAGGCAGGTGTGCGTTTTAGTTGGTCCACTATGCTTGTTTGTGGATCTGAGTTTGCTATAGGATTGGCCGATGTAGTAGTTGAGGATGGTACTCCTTACAAGATGAGTCTTGCATGATGCATTTTTACAGCACAATTGTTACCTTGGTCTTTGATAGTGATTGTAGCCACATGGCTATCTGAAGAATTGAGGCAATTGATGACTTTATCACTGTTGGCATATGTATAGTTAACTTGTTTTGTTTGTCCACCAGACCCAAAGGCTTTTCCCTTGTTGTGATCATGAAAGGTATCATTAAAAATAATGTGATCAGTTGTGCTTTTGGTTTGAGTATTCATCACATCGATGACCCTTGTATCAATTAGATCCTGGATAGCATGTTTCAATTGGTAATAGTTAGGCATTTTGTGCCCTTTCACCCGATGAAACTCGCAAAAATATTTGTCATTATACCACCTTGGTTTGTTTTCATCTTGTTCAAAGTCTCTGATTTCTGGGAGAGTGATAGTGTTTGATTGTATCAACTTGTGTAAAGCTGATTCTATCGGCTCTCCTAATGGTGTGAAATCTCATTGCTGGAATTGAAACCGTGGTTTGTGTTGATTCTATTGTTGACTGTTTGACACAATGGTTGTTTGTATAGGGGGAGGTTGGTTTTGGGTGTATGCTTGTTGAGTGGGCCTTATGGTTTTTTGGTTGGCCACAGGTGCACCTTGCAGTGACACCTTGGGTTGTGCATAGTTGACTATCTTCACATCAATGACACCATCGCTTGTGACATTTTTGTTTTTGTTCCACCACTTAGCTTTGTCCATTGCATTTTTGTTTGTATTCGTTTGTGTGGGATCTGCAAGGATTCCTCGTTTGACTAGGTTCTTCTCACAACAAAATCCTCTTTTGATGAGTTGTGTGAAGTTTGAAGCTAACTGTAACTCTATTGTGAATGACATGTCTGGAATTAGATTGTCAACAAACATGACTATTAAGTCTTGTTTGGGCACATCATATGTTATGCAATTTTCTGTATTCCTCCATCTCTGTAGGAATTTCACAAAATACTCTCCACCCTTCTATTTAATGTCACAAAGGTCCTTGATGCTGAACTTGCGCTTGATGTTATGATGGAAGTGAGCTATGAAATTTTTAGCCAATTCTCCCCAAGACTGAATTCCATGAGGTAGAGGTGAGAACCATTCCATTGCTTGTCCAACCAAGCTTTGTGGGAACAGTCACATCAGATATGTCTCATCACGAGTGACTTCGATGCAACTAGCAAAAAACTCTCAGATATGTTCAATAGGGTTGGTACTGCCCCTATATTTGTCAAATTTTAGTACCGAGAAGTGGTTTGGAAATGGAGACATGTGAAGAGAATGGTCAAAGGGGTATGGGTATAAATCCTCTGTGGTATAGGATTTAGTTTGCCCCTAATTTTTCATATCCATCATTTGGGTTTGAAGGGTTTGCATCTGTTGCATCAACATGTCTGTTTGATATTGAGGCTAGTGCGTGTGGACATTCCTTTGTGTTGTGGTGGGTATGAGGCTGCGCCTCTATGTCCCTTGAGTAGGAACATAGGATTTCATCCTAGGGACTTGATATTGATTCCCCACTAAGTGATTTGTAATGAGAGGGACATGAGTAACCCATGGTGAGTATTGATGCACTTGCTGTTGTGATTAAAACTGGTGTTGATACTGCTGGGGTTGGTATTGTTGTTGCTGAGGTTGGGTTTGAAACTGGGGTTGATGTTGTTGAGGTTGGATTTGGGGAAACTAAAGCTGGGTTTTCTATTGCGGGGGTTGAAGTTGAGGCAATTGAAGCTGGGGTTGTTGTTGCGGGGGTTGGATTTGAGGCAACTGAAGCTGGGGTTACTATTGTGGGGGTTGGAACTAAGGCAACTAAAGCTGGGGTTGTTGTTGTGGGGGTTGGAACTGAGGCAACTGAAGCTGGGGTTTTTGTTGCAGAGGTTGGAACTGAGGAAACTAAAGTTGGGGTTGTTGTTGTGGAGGTTGGATTGGTGTCAGAATGGGCAAAGGTGTAGCCTTGGGTGGGCCTTAACTATAAGTCATTCCTGTAGAGATGGATCCCTGTGGGCATGAGGTGTTGATCCCAAGACTAGTGTGAAGTGACTGTAGCAGCGGCATAGTTTCAAAATAGTTGGTTTTTGGTGGGATGGAAGGCATAGCATGAGAGCTTGATTGTCTTGGCCATGAGACCAAAGGTGGAGGCATACTAGTGACCATAGGTGCACTTTGTTGCGAGCCTGTCATGCTTTGAGTAGATGATGTGCTGGCCTGGGTCGGTTTATTGGTTTGATTGGATATAGTCTGTGTCAATGTGGGAAAAACCAGTTGTGGAAAGATTGGAGACACAATAGGTAGCATCTTAGGTGTTTCAGTAGTGTTTTGACCTATGAGAGAGTTTTTGGGCCATATAGTTGATACACTGAATTCAGCGGGGAGTTTGACTCCCTTATTTATTAGCATGGCCAAGTAACATTCAGGGTTCCTCTCTACAACAACGTCAACTACTTTGGTGGAGTAAGCATCTTGTTCCACATCTTCAAGTTCTTCTTCTATTATATCTTGGAAAAAAGCTACCCCATGGGGTTTTTCAATAAATAGAGCAGAACTGGTGTTCATGATGATGACATGTAACTATTTGAATATTTGATAATGTTAAGTTGAAGATGATGCAAGACATTAAATCAATGAATGGTTTGTATTGTCATTGATGTCAACTTGATATCATCTATATGGTCATATACATAATTCCAAAGACTTTAGAGAATCAATGGAACAGAGGTTATGCCTTCAGAAATGCATAAAATTCAAGTATTCACCAAGTGACAGACTACGCCGGCGGAGTGCACACCATTGATAAAGACAGAGATAAAGTCACAGTGATATCCAATGACCAAAAGATAGTGTTGCCTGATGAAGCAGAATCATAGGATGCCCGACGAGCTAAAAATAGTGTTGCCCAATGAGAAAGATCCAATGATGCCCGATGGATGGAGATCTTGAAGCTAACTAAAGTTTTACCGATGGAACTAGCAGTTGTCACCGGCGATGAACTGCAGAATTGACCGACATAACAGAGAGATCAAAAAATGACAAAATATCTAGCTGGCAGAGCTTAAAGAAATACTTAACTGGTTGTTTTATTTGTTTTATTCGACCATAGTTAAGTAAGTGAGTTAAAGATGATTTATACAGTTGGCAAGAAGATAACTATGAGATAAATCAGGAGTTAAAGCCATAAATCAAATTGGCTGGATTGTTTTTCATGCCAAGAATCAAGAATCAAGAATCATGGAAAATCATGTCTATATAAAAGACAATCATAATTCATTTCCAAAGACACTCAAACACAGGGGAGTGAATTGAGAGAAGATGCTAAAGAGAAACTGATGAAGGATAAACTTCATGCAGTCTTGATCAATCAAGCTAAGGGAGAGCTAAATAATTCTGCAGACACCGACACACGGTGAAGCACAACATCACAGAGAAGAAAGAATGAAGAACAAAGGAATGGAATTGATACATTGATCAGAGAGATATTGTACATAAATAGATCTGAATATCTACAATTCAAATTTGCATTAGAAACATGTCATTGTGTTTCAGTTTGACAATTGAAGCATTAAGTCTCTTAACAGAGCAGGACTTAATAATTTTTTGTAATTGAGGTATATCCTAACAGATTACCAAAAGGTTGACTCATGATAGTACCATCGGTCTTACCTAAAGCCTATTGACAGTCTAAGAAGGAGGATGATTCAAGGATGGTAGTAAGATTAGCATAAAGCCTATTAACAGTTATGAGACTGATTCAAGGATGGTAGCATAGATGTTAGATACTAAGTGACAACCTATGTATAAAAATCCTGTAACAAGGTCACACTTAATAGTGTGCTTGTAACCTTTAACAGGGTTGGCTCCTAACAGGGCTCACTTCAGAAGAGTGAAAAGTTGGGGTACTGGTCCCAGTGGTTTTTCCCTTAACAGGTTTTCCAAGTTAAAATCCTTGAGTTATGTGTGTATGGTTTATTACTTTATTGTTTTACATTTTACATATGCATTTATGGATTGACTGGTATACTCTGCATATTTACTGAGTATCGGTAAATAAGTTTTACTGCCTATCAATTATCAAGGAGAAGAAGGAAAGACAAGGTAAACCAACAGACAGTTATTTGTTTCAAGTATTTCAAAGGCATACATCTTGTAGGAACTTAATAATCTGAGGTGTATTAATTGGTGGATTGAAGTTTAAAAGGATAAATTTTTGAGGCCACTGATTCACCCCCCCCCCCTCTCAATTATTACTAACACATGAAGGGATCATTCTCTTGCTCTATTTCCCAAGTGGGGAAACGGTTGATATATGACTCATCAGGTTGAGTTCTATCCTTAGACCTTGTGTAAGGTCCTCCATGAGGTGTTTGAGACATAGTGCAGTCCAGGTTTTGTAACTAAAACAAGTGATATAAAGCAAACAAAGAAGAGGATCCTTTCTGAGGACATCTGAGTTATGTTCTGGACAAGGGTAATTCTAAGGACAGATTTTGATATAACTTGATCTCAAAGTGGTGATGATAAAAAGATAAGATTTTCTGACCTTTGCCTTGGACAAATTAACTTTGATAAAGATGATGATGTTTGATAGGATGAGATCAAGGTATTTCGAGTCTAAGCTTTTGAACTAACAATGTTTTTGACAATAATCGTGCTTTACAGAGAAAGGCTAATCTTTAATGTTTAGAGATTCACACAATGTTCTTCTTGTTTTCCTGGGATAGACACTAGTTTTGGACACCAAATGAAGAATTCTTTCAAGGTTTTAGGTTAAAATAGGAATATAGTATGTCTGGTTAATTACGGTACAATTTCATCGATTATGGTAAAATAATTGGTCGATTACGGCAATAAACATGATGATTGCGGCAATAAACATGACGATTGTGGCAATAAACAAGTCAACTATGGCAAACTTCCTTCAATTGTGG
The DNA here is from genome assembly GCA_018584345.1 of Thuja plicata. Lineage (NCBI taxonomy): Eukaryota > Viridiplantae > Streptophyta > Pinopsida > Cupressales > Cupressaceae > Thuja > Thuja plicata. Next base: position 171,629 of record MU228201.1, on the reverse strand, counting down.
CACAATGCAGGCAATTGCGGTAAATGAGGAACAGTCTAAAAAAGACTAGAGGATAAGTATCACTGCTTGATATTTTTGAAATTTTCTGGAACAATGCTTCTATTTTGCAAGACAATTGATGTTTGACAACCCTAGACTTTAACACATTTGACTCATTTTGACAGTTTGAATGTTTTGTTTTGCATTTTCATAAACTGATCAAAGAAACAAGCACAATAGACACTGTGTTTTGAGAAATGAAGACCAAAATTGTGTATGTTCTATAACTTTTTCAAGTTGCAAGGTTATCACGAGGTCTCAACAATGAACAATCAGATTAATCTAGGTCAATGGCTTCAGAATACAATGTTATAGGCCCAATGCTTGAATGTCTATTAGCTCACACAACAATTTTCATGCTACTAGGACACGAAGGTCCATGACGTAGGTGACCGTGTTTTTGTCATTTCTAGGTATTGTTTCCATGAAGTGAAGATCTCTTTCACTACACAAATATCATGGGACACATGTTAGGAATCTTGGGGGGAAATTTTGCAACCCCTTGCACTATAATAAGGTATCTGTTTGGAGGTAAAACGGGTTGGCCTCTAATTAATCAAGGTTGTAATAAGGGTCTATGGCGTCTCTCCAATCAGTTTGTACATGTGTGACTCACTTAAGAGCCTAGTTGACCACCCTAGCTCCTAAGGGATATTCACTCGATCCAAACTATTATCAACATGCCTCATCCGAGCTTGGCTAGATAAGACAGAACTTTGGTTCGCGCCTTGTTTATATACCAATCAGAAGGATTATCGGTTTAATTTCGTCCTCTGAGGAAGAAGTGCATTCTCTAGATAGGCCTTTCTAAAAAAGTAAAGGCTTGTAATCTAACAATTTGTGCAAGTGCACCCAAAACTCAAGACACAAGGTAAATTGATTAAGCTCCAAAGTTTAAAGTGTGAACTAAGCTACACCACCATACAAGCACCAATGTTCAATTTTAAGCCCAAAAGTAGGTGTTGATTGCTTGTTTAATTTTAATGCACCAAATTGAGAGATTTTTTGCCTTTGTTCATTTTTAATCCTCACATCAATTTTAAGCCCAAATCTAAAATATGAGATGTGATATGTTTTGCAAGTACTGTTCTTTTTAAACCCAAATTGACAAATGAATTCCTTTTAGTTTGCTTTGTTTAAACAGGTTAGTACCAAAAAGGATTATTTGCAAAATAAGAATATATGTAACTTTGAAATTATGAATGATGCTTACCAAAACTTACCCTTCTCTGTCCTCAGTGATTTGGTCCAATCCTACACAGAAACCGAAAAAATGTCAAATTAGAAACAGATGGGCAGAAGATTTGGATTTGATATTGCAATATTTTTGCGATTGTGGCAAACTTCTGGAAAATGCGGTAAACTTATGTTAATTGTGGTAAAGCACTAGCAACTATGGCAAAATGTTGTCGATTGTGGCACGGATCAAGTAATTGCAGCAAAATTCTTTCAATTGCGGAACAAATCAGACAATTGTGGCAAAGTACCCAAAGAAAGAAGACAGAAATAGACAGAATAATACTACGAAAGCCTGCAATCAATTGTGGTATTAAACCAGTCGATTGTGGCACAATTTTTTTGATTGTGGTAAAATACCAATAATTGTGAAATAGTACAAATGTCGAAGAAAAATCAGATTTTTAAATTTATGACCGTACGGCCGTGGTTGATCAATTTGGTTCTTCGTCTGCAAGAGATATTTGGGTTGTTTGATTCACATCGTGTTCACCAAAATGTACCCCTCCTTCGATCGTGATCTACAGATTCCCAAGCTTTCCAAAGGCAAGGGTCAATAGCAAAGGTTTCACAAATGATATAAACCAAATACACAATACTACTAAAACAAATAACAAAGAAACGTAATCAATAAAATGTACAAGAAAGAGAAAGAAAAACAAATGAATGCAAACCCCATGATGCTCGAAGCTTCTATTGTCTCTCTCTACTCCTTCCGAAATGCTATTATTGATGCTCAGTATTGGCGGGGCAGCGTCTATGACTTGAGAAGTGTTGAGAAGTTGCTAATTGAAATGGGTGTGTGATCGCAAGATGGCTTGAATGCTAGAACCAAACTGACAGAGTAATGGCGCATGAGAGCTTGAAATCCTGGATCCTTCAAATGGTTATGAAGGGTTTATTATATAG